>JARBWK010000012.1:94427265-94445803 GCA_030556195.1 Anolis apletophallus | reverse complement strand
TGGAACTCAAGTACCAATTTAACTTTTACCAAAGCTGCTTGTACGCGCGGGTTCTAGGATGAGGAGAACACACGACAACTGTGAAGTAGGTGAAAATCAAAAGAATTTATTCTGGCACCAGCTGGTGGGCTTCTGCCAGAAGAACACAGCTGCAGGTAGGGGCAAAGACCCCGTCACTTCTCATACAAAGACATTTATACCTCAATGGAGTCATTTCAGTTAAGCCCACCCCTTCTTCATGGATAAAAACAATCATAATTGGCTGGTGATTACTGTTGCTTACATGACATTTCATTAATCCAATAAACACTGCATAAATCATTAGCATCATCTCTCTGTCATACCTAAGATTGAGAACAATAGCCATCTATTAGTTATTTCTTTCACACAGTGCCGTTATCAATGCTGAGTCTCTCTGTTCCCTGAGTTGAAACAATATTTCCGGGCTCCGTGCCAGCAGCGGAGAAGGACAGACTCTTTGCCATGCGCAGTGGTGTTTCCCATTCACATTAAATTTCCATAGCTCCAACTGTACTGCATCCACCCATCTAGCCTATATTATCTCAAATTGGGCACAGGGTGTATTAAAATGCATTAAATCACAATGTTAGTCTTTCATTGCAAGTGCCTGTCTGATTTCTGGCACCAAAACCCTCTTTTTCAGAGTTGACACGTAAGTAGCATCACTCTCTGACTGTACTTTTTATGCTCGGAAAAGTACCAAACCTGCTTTATAACCATGTTGCAATACAGCGAAAGGGGGTTAAAGGGAAGAAAAAATGCCCCTCTTCCTTTCAGACCAGGACAGGGTCACCAGCCTGTGAGGGAGCAAAGGGCCTGGCCTGCCTCCCACCCTGCTCGCTCACCTTGCCGGCGGCTTGGCCCAGCCTCATGAAGCACAAGTTGGAGGAGGAGGCAGCCTCTCTTCTCCCCGGAGCACCACCGTCCTGACGCGGGCGCGTCCACACCACTCCCCTCTCTTGTCGAACACGAGCTCGGGGCAAAGGGGGCTGCGTGATGGCACGTACCAACTCACGCGGGATAGAGCAAGAGGTGACGGAGACATGGCAGCAGCAATTCCTCCTCCTCCTCCTCTGCCCGCGGCGCACGCAGCTGCACGCGCGGAATTTGGGGAAGGAGAGCGAAGGCAGTGTGCGCAGGTGAGCCATAAAAAATCATCAAAAGAGCCAGATATGGTTCACGAGCCATAGGTTCCCGACCCCTGCTTTAAACCAAAGGTTCGTCTGCCGGGGCCTAGCAAGCTTAAGACGGTGGCAGCAAGGTCCTCAGGTCATAGGTTTGATTTGAGTTTCCTTCTCTAGATGGTTGACCTTACAGGGTTAGACGAGCACCATCTGCCCGGGTTTGAATTTAGAGTTTTCCTTCTCTTAGGATGGATGCCAAAAGGCTAGAGAGTCCATCCTGCTCATTGACGCTCTTTGTCAGACCCTTTGGTTGTGACCTGTCTGGCATGGGAGGCTATTATGCCACTGCCAGCATAGCTCACAACTTCATTAGGGTACGCAAGCCTCTCCCCTGCGACAAGGGGGCGCCAATGGAGAGGGCCATGGAAGGTAAAGTGGTGCCAAACTGCATTAAAACTACAGTGTACGGTGTAGATGCAACCCATGCTGCAGAAGAAGGCAAGGGCAAACATTTTATAAACAAATATTTGGGTGCAACTCCTCCACTATAACCATTATTTAATGTTTTAATGTTTGCATGTTTTAATATTTGCATATTTACATATGTTTGCATATTTTAAATTATGCGTTCATACTCTTAATTGTAAGTCGTTTTGAGTCTCCTTCGGGAGAGATAAAGCTGGGTATAAACATTTTTAAAAGGCTGTTTGACTGCCATGACTGCCATGCAATGGAATCCTGGGAAGTATAGTTTGCTGAGGTACCAGCACTCTTTGGCAGGGGTTTAAGATCTTGGAGAACTACAACTACCATGATTCCATAGCACTGAGCCATGCCGGTTAATGGTAGGTGGAACTGCATTAATTCTACAGTGGATGCACCCTTTAATAGCCATGGCTCAAGGCTGTGCAATCCTGGGAGTTGTAGTTTGGTGAGGCACGAGCACTCTTTGGCAGGGATTTATGACCTTCGGAAACTAAAACTCTCATGATTCCATAACACTGAGCCATGACACTTAATGGTAGGTACCTGCATTAGTTCTACAGTGGATGCACCCTTTAATTGCCATGTTTCAAGGCTATGGTGTCTTGGGAGTTATAGTTTGGCGAGGCACCAGCACTCTTTGGCAGGGGTTTAAGACCTTGGAAAACTACAACTCCTGTGATTCCATAACATTGAGCAATGGCAGTTAATGGTATGTGAAACTGCATTAATTCTGCAGATGTGCCCATTAATTGCCAGGCTATGGAATCCTGGGAGTTGTAGTTTGGTGGTGCCAAAGCACTCTTTGGCAGGGGCTTAAGACCTTTCTACAGTGAATGTACCCTTTAATTGCCATGGCTCAAGGCTATGCAATCCTGGGAGTTGTAGTTTCCCAAGGTCTCTGCCAATGGGGACTGATGCCTCCCCAAACTACATCTCCCATAATTCCATAGCCTTGAGCCATGGCAGTTGAAGTGCATTAATTCTACAATGTCTGTCGATGCATCCTTTTCACTGACATGGCTCAAAAAGCAACACAACCAATCCTCTGAAACAGCGCTTTGGTGCCTCAAGGGTTAACCCGCAGACAGTCTGCCCACATGCTAGCCCCGCCCCCGCTTCAACTCACTCTCCGATTGGTGGCTGCGGGGAGCCCCCCGGGCTCCCATTGGTCGAGGCCGTGGAACGCGTCAATCACCCAAGCAGGGCTCGGCTTCTCTTGCTGGAGGAAGGCAAACTTCCTTGGGATTGAGGCTCTGGGAAGGAATAGCTCTCGCCAGAGGTGGAAGCACATCTGGAAAGCCCCTTTTGCATTCATCAGAAGCAGGTGAGGGGCATTTGGGTTTGGGGGGAGGGGGTACTGCGCCTTTAAGAGACTCCAAACCATTGGGAGGGTACTGTAGGATAAAGGGGGGACCCACTAGGTTCATCACTATGGCTTTCAGACCCATTTGCATGGAGGGAAGCAGGAGCAGGGCTGCACTGGAGAATGTATGCAGCTTGGCACCATTTTAACTGTCATTGCTCATGGCTTGTGGGATCATGGGAGTTGTAGTTTTGCAAGGTCTTCGGCCTTCTCTGCTAAAGGGAAAGATAGGGCCTCACCAAACTGCAATTCCCAGGAGTCCATAGCACTCAGCCAACTGCACACTGTAGATGCACCCAAGGATCTGCCTTAACTTGGGGGATGCAGCCATCTACACTGTGTACTTAACGCAGTTTGGCACCATTTTGGCTCCATTGGTTCAGTGCTGTGGAGTAGTGGGATTTGTAGTTTGGTGGGTGGGGGCACTATTTGGCAGAGAAGGGAAAATACCTTGTGAAACTACAACTCCCAGGTCTCGAGAGCAGTTAAAGTGGTGCCAGACTTGTATTCGTTCTACAGTGGATATCTAACCTTTGCTCCTTTGGCCTGATTGTTTCTCAAACTGGGATTCGGGACCCTTAGGGGGGGTCGCAAGGGGGTTTCAGAGGAGTCACCAAAGATCATCAGATAACACAGTATTTTCCGTTGGTCATGGGGGTTCTGTGTGGGAAGTTTGGTCCAATTCTATCGTTGGCGAGCTTCATAGTGCTCTTTGATTGTATATGAACTATAAATCCCAGCAACTACAACTCCCAAATGTCGAGGTCTATTTTCCCCAAACTTCACCAGTGTTCACATTTGGGCATATTGAGTATTCATGCCAAGTTTGATCCAGATCCATCATTGTTTGAGTCCACAGTGCTCTCTGGATGTAGGTGAACTACATCTCCAAAATTCAAGGTCAATGCCCACCAAACCCTTCCAGTATTTTCTATTGGTCATGGGAGTTCTGGGTGCTAAGATTGGTTTAAATCCATCGCTGGTGGAGTTCAGAATGCTCTTTGATTGTAGGTGAACTATAAATCCCAGCAACTACAACTCCCAAATGTCGAGGTCTATTTTCCCCAAACTCCACCAGTGTTCACATTTGGGCATATTGAGTATTCATGCCAAGTTTGATCCAGATCCATCATTGTTTGAGTCCACAGTGCTCTCTGGATGTAGGTGAACTACATCTCCAAAATTCAAGGTCAATGCCCACCAAACCCTTCCAGTATTGTCTGTTGGTCATAGGAGTTCTGGGTGCTAAGATTGGTTTAAATCCATCATTGGTGGAGTTCAGAATGCTCTTTGATTGTAGGTGAACTATAAATCCCAGCAACTACAACTCCCAAATGACAAAATCAATCCCTCCTCAACCCCACCAGTATTCAGATTTGAGACTATTGGGTATTTGTGCCAAATTTGGTCCAGTGAATGAAAAAACATCCTGCATATCAGATATTTACATAACAATTCATAACAGTAGGGAAATTACAGTTATGAAGTAGCAACGAAAATAAGCTTATGGGGGTTGTGACATTAGGAAGGTTGAGAAACACTGGTTTAGTGCTTGTAGTACAGTGTTTCTCAACCTTTTTTGAGCCGCGGCACACTTTTAACATTAAAAAAATCCGGGGGCACACCACCATCCAAAATGACACAAAATGACACTCTAAGACAGTAAAGCACGGCTGGGGGTTGGTGGCCTGCTGGGAGCAGCTGCTGGAAGTGCCAAAGCCGGGAGGGGCGGAGCCAGGCTGTGCCATGCCCCACCCCCCTACCCCCGGCTTCACCTCTCCCAGCAGCTGCTCCAGCCTTGAGGGGCAGTGCCAAGCCAGCGGTGCCAGAGCCAGCACAATGCTGGCTTGGCACTGCCCCCTCAAGGCTGGAGCAGCTGCTGGGAGAGGTGAAGCCGGGGGAGGGAGCAGAGCCATGCCGCGCCATGCCCCACCCCCTCCCCCCAGCTTCAGCTCTCCTACAGGCCGCGCCATGCCCCGCCCCCTCCCCCCAGCTTCAGCTCTCCTACAGAGGAGGAGCATGAGCGGTGGACGGGCTTCAGTGGGCGGGGCTCCTCCACGCGGCTTCAGTGAGGGAGGGGCGAGAGTCATGGTGAGAGTCATGGCGGATTGGAGGCTGGCTGGGGAAATGGCCGAAGGAGGCGGCGCCCCGGTCCCTTCTTCTTTTTCTTCGCCACTGCCCGGCCCTTCCTCCTCCCCCAAGCAGCAGGAATTCGGCAGGAGGGGGGAGGAAGGGGGGCAGAGAGCTTTTCTCGCGGCACAGCAGGAGGTCCGTCACGGCACACTAGTGTGCCACGGCACACTGGTTGAGAAAGACTTTTGTAGTATATTCCTTTTGTGGGTTTCTTTGTTTTGAAGACTCCTTTAATGTAACTATCAGGCAAAATAAGACCTGTTGGTTGAGCGTTTCGTTTTGGCCCTTTCACTTTCTCTTGTTTTCAAACTCTGCAATGCTGGAGCAATAGGCCTGTCTCCTGAGCCAATGTCTAGTGAGGGTTGTGTGTGCTGTCCCAATTCTGAAAGATGGGAGAGATGCAGAATTTGGTCCCAGGACCCCTGTGAATACCGACATCTGGGGATGCTCAAGTTAAGAAAATGGGGTTTATACGTATATCTGTGGATTCCTAGTTTCCAACGGACCTCACAACCTGTGGGGATGCTTGTCTCAGATGCAGGGGAAAGGTCAGGAGAGAATGCTTCTGGAACATGGCCATACAGCCCAGAAAACTCACAACGACCCAGTGTTTCTGGCCATGAAAGCCTTCGGCTAAACGAAAGGCTTGCTTTGGGAATTTTTGAAAAACATTTTCAAGCTTTGAATAATGCTCTGGTTACATCCCGTATAGACTACTGCAATGCTCTCTACGTAGGGTTGCCTATGAAGACTGCCTGGAAGCTGCAATTAGTCCAACGCTCGGCAGCCAGATTACTAACAGGAGCGGGGTACAGGGAGCATACAACCCCCTTGCTGCGCCAGCTCCATTGGCTGCCAATTAGCTTCCGAGCACAATTCAAAGTGCTGGTTTTGACCTACAAAACCCTATACGGTCCCAGTCTAGTTTACCTGTCCGAACGTATTCTCCCCTATGAACCCTCAAGAGTGTTAAGATCGTCTGGAGAGGCCCTGTTCTCGGTTCCGCCTCCTTCGCAGGTGCAGCTGTTGGTGACGAGGGACAGGGCCTTTTCTGTGGTGGCCCCCCCGGTTGTGGAATTCCTTCCCAAGTGAATTTAGCTCTGCCCTCTCCCTCCTGAGTTTTAGGAAGCTGGTGAAAACATGGCTGTGCAATGAGGCCTTCGCACAATGAGTGCGGAGATCACTAAGTGACTAAAGTCGCTGACCACCAGACATGGAATGTATACAAGGACTGAGCTGGACATGATTTTACTGTGGCAAATAATTTTTATGTATTTATTGTATTGGTAATTGTTAATTTTATCCTGAATTGTAGATGTTTTTAGATTTTAAATGTTAGCATTGAATTCTTGCTGTTTGCCAGACTGAGTCTCTCTATTGAGGTGAGAAGATCGGGGTATAAAAGTTTTAAATAAATAAATAATAATGGAACCCAAGAATGTCGTATCTGTGGGTACAGAGGGACGGCTGTACTTGAAAGCGCTATCTATACTCTGGAATTAATACAGTTTGACCTGACTGTAACTCAGTGGTTCCCAACCTTTTATTTTGACCAAGGACTACATTGACCAGGGACCACTCTCCAACATTAGCACCAAAAAGGTTACGAATCAGGTTTTGGTTAACTTTACATTCAGTTTGGTTATTTGCCGTGCTGATTCTGAAAATTGCATTGAATAGGCCACATCAGCTCTACTTTCTGAGACAGAACATATGCCAAACAGGAGCTTCCATTTGCTCACACACAGAAAACCATATTTAATAAGCCTTGGCACTACAAAACGGTTTTGCGAGATGAGTCATTCTCGTGGCAACGGTGTAGTAACGGTGAGGACCATATTTTAGTTCTTGCGGACCACTAGTGGTGTACGGACCACAAGTTGGGAACCATTGCTGTTACTGCTATGGCTCAATGCTAAGGCATCATGGGAGTTGTAGTTTTCCAAGTTCTTTAGATTTCTTCGCCATAGAGTTCGGCCTCACCAAAGTACAGCTCCTAGGATGCCATAGCATGGAGTCATGGCACTTAAAGTACCAAACTGAACTAACTCCTACGACTGGTAGGCTGTTAGGAATTGTGGGAACTGAAGTTCAAAACACCTGGAGGGCCAACGTTTGCCCATGTCTCGTGTAGATGTACCCCTGACCACGCTAAGCAGGGGATGCTCTGGTTAGTATTTGGATGGGTGACTGCCAAGGAATACCAGCTGCTGTAGTCTGTGTTTCATATGAATGAAGTGAGAAAACCATATCTGAGTATTCCTAGCCTAAGAAAACCCTATGCAAGTAATGAGGTTGTCATAAGTCAACAGGAAGCTTGAAGGCACATATATATGCACAAAGGAACCAATCAATGTGAGATATACTTTTTTAATAGGTAGAATAAAATTATTCCTATCTCCTTTTTCTGGTTCTTATCCATTGAATGGGTTTTCATTCCCCATTTGGCACAAATCAGGTTTCCTTCCCTTTGGCCCTTGCACAGGACAAGTTTATGCCCACCGTGTCTTGGGAAAGCAAAAGCTACCTTTGGAAGACTGTAAGAAAACTCATTAAATTACAGAAACATCTGGATTCAGATGCTATTACTTCTGTAATTATTTTTTTATATGAAATGCAAAATCAACAGGGAAAGTCAGTGAGTATTATATTGTATGATATTAGGGCTGAGAATGCTATATGCACAACATTGGAAAAAAGGCAGAGATGCCTACCGTAGAATAATGGATCGTAAAATATATTTAAATGAGCTTAAATGCACCTCCCAAGTTCTTTTTACATGAGAAGAGGCAATCTTGGGTGATGCTGGTGCCAGTATTCCTCTCCTTCCCACTCGTGACAGCTTCCCCACTTATACACACTGAGTTGGGGAAATAGTTTCCTCTTTCTGATTTCCAGTCATTCCTGATGATCTCATGTCTGCCTTGGTTGCTTTCCAACCTGCAACCCCCCCAAAAAACACCAAACAAACAAACAACAAGCAAACAAACAAAGAAGAAGAAAGAAATAGGTAATGAAACACTTATCCAAATTTAAACTTGAGGGTGGACAGTTCAGCTTAGCATGCATCATCTTCAAACAATACCACCACCACCACAATAATAATAATAGTTGTGATCTTGATGTATAACAATAATATTAACAACAACAATAACAGGGTTAAAGCAGGCCCGGATTACTCATAAGGCCACACTAAGGCAACATGCGGCATGATGACTTTCTCTCTCTCTCTCTCTTCTCTCTCTCTCTCTCGGGGGAGGGCGGGGGGAGAGCGCTGCGAGGGGGTGGAGGAGGAGGGAATGGTGCCCCTCCTCACCATCGCCCCCACCCCTGTGGCACCCAGGAACATGGCGGAGGAGGCAGAGGCGCTCGTGTGCGCATACCCGCCAGCGGCCCTGGGGGCGGGGCTTCCATCCGCCTCATCCTCCTCGCGCCCAAGGAAGGAGGGCGGGGCGAGGAGGAGGAAGAGGTGGAGGGAAGCCCCGCCCCCAGGGCCGCTGCCGCGCATGCCCAGCAGCTCCCCGGGGACGAGGCTTCCCTTCCTCCTCCTCCCCGTGACCGCCTTCCTTGACTGAAGGAAGGCGATTGCGGCGAGGAGGAGGAAGAGGCGGACGGAAGCCCCGCCCCCCTGCAGCGGCCCCGGAGGCGGGGCTTCCAAGGTGTGGCCTAGGGCGCCAAAAGGAGTTAATCCGGGCCTGGGTTAAAGGTAAAGATTTCCCCGTCGTATTAAGTTTAGTTGTGTCCGACTCCTGGGGTTGGAGCTTATCTCCATTTCTAAGTCAAACAGCTGGCGTCGTCCATAGATGCTTCCAAGATCATGTGGCTGGCATGACTGCACAGAGCCCTGTTACCTTCCTGCCGAGTGGAACCTATTGATCTACTCACATTTGCATGTTTTCGAACTGCTCGGTTGGCAGAAGCTGGGGCTACCCTGCTCCTCAGATTTGAACCACCGACCTTTTGGTCAGCAAGTTCAGCAGCTCAGTGGTTTGACCTGCTGTCCCACTGGGGGCTCCACTTTAATAGCAAGGATGGTAATTTTTAAAATAAAAAAATTGAATTGAAAAATGTATTGTTTCAATAAATCCCTGCATAAGGCTGTCATGGCAGACATTTTCCTCTTTGAGTCCCATTCCCTCCCTTCCCCTTTGTGGCATGTTTTCTACTTCGCCTTGGCATCCTTATGGGATGCTAAAGTAAAGCAGAAGGCATTCGATACCTGGCTGGTTGGCTGAGTAATAATAATAATGCATGGTAAAGGAAGAGATGAGCACGGAGCCTCCCCTTTGGAAAACATGGCATGTTTTCTTCTTCTTTTTTATGAAATGCTAAAGTCAACTAGCGTCAAGATGCCCAGCTTGTTGACTGAACAATAATGATGATGCATGGTAAAGGAAGAGACAGACTGCAGACCGTCCTTTTGGAAAGCGTGGCTTGTTTTCTTTTTAGGCCTGGCAGCTTTATGACATGCTAAAGCAGTGGTTCCCAAAGTGGGCGGTACTGCCCCCTGGTGGGTGGTGGGACGATCCAAGGGGGTGCTGGAAAGCTCAGGAGAATTTGGGGGGTGGTGAGCCCCTGTAAGGGGGCGGTGGCGTGAGCCAGGCGACAGGCTCCCTGCAGGGACCGCCGCCTGCCTCCGAGGGAAGCAGGGCCAACCCCCTGCCTCTCTCTTTGAGGCGCCACCTTGGTCTCCTCCCCTTCAGCCCGGCATTGAGGAGCTTGAGAGGCAGCGTGAGAGGGAGGAAGAAGAAGTGGCAGCAGCAATGGCATCGAGAAGAGGAGGAGGAAGAGGAGGAAGAGGGCAGTTGCTCAAGTGGCTGAGGGGGAAAAAGAAGGGGCCCGAGGTAGTTAGGAATGGTGGGAGTTGAAGTCCAAAACACCTGGAGGAAGGACCCAAGTTTGCCCATGCCTAGGTTAGGGGCACATTTCAAAAAAGCAGAATGCCAGGTCTAGCTTCTTCAAAACTTCTACATAACCTTGGTGGCCAGGAAGTGAAACACCCCCCCGCCCCAGTATTATTTATTACTTATTTATTTACGCTATTTCTATGCTGCCTTTTTCAGCCCAAAGTAGGTGAACTACATCTGCCATAAATCACTGTCAATTCCTCCCAACCTTCTCCAATATTTTCTGTTGGCCATGGGAGTTTGAGTGCCAAGTTTGGCTCAATTCCATTGTTGCTGGAGTAGGTGAACTATAAATCCCAGTAACTACAACTCCCAAATGAAAAGGGCTATTTTCTCAAAACCACCAGTGTTCAAATTTGGGCATATTGAGTATTTCTGCCAAGTTTCATCCAAATCCATGGTTGTTTGGGTTCAGACTGCTCTCCAAATGTAGGTGAACTACATCTCCCCTAAATCACTGTGAATTCCTTCCAAAGCCCTCCAGTATTTTCTGTTGGTCATGGGAGCTTATGTGCCAAGTTTGGCTCAATTCCATTGTTGGTGGAGTTCAAAATGCTCTTTAATTGTAGGTGAACTATAAATCCCAGCAGCTAAAACTCCCAAATGACAAAATCAATTCCCCCAACCCCACCAGTATTCAAATTTGGGTATGTTGAGTATTTGTGCTAAATTTGGTCCCGATCCAGGGTTGTTTGGGTTCAGAGTGCTCTCCAAATGTAGGTGAACTACATCTCCCATAAATCACTGTCAATTCGTCCCAACCTTCTCCCAATATTTTCTATTGGCCATGGGAGTTCTGTGTGCCAAGTTTGGTCCAGATCTGTCATTCATAGGGTCTCAGCTGTGGAAGTCAGAGCTGAATTGGTCAAAGGTACTGCAAATCCCATCATCTGTTGTCCATACTCCCCCAAACATATTGTTTTTGTGATTAATCACTATGCTTTAATTATGTTCAATTTGTAACAATGAAAATACATCTTGCATATTGGATATTTGCGTCAGAATTCATAAGAGTAGCAAAATACATAGGCTGTATGAATGTAATTGTATTTTAATGTATTTTAGTGTCAATGTTTGAGGGCTTTTATACTGTTTTTATACTGTGTTGTTATGAGGGCATCGAATTGTGCCTTTTGGAAGCCGCTCTGAGTCCCCCTCCGGGGGTTGAGAAGAGCGGGGTAAACTGCCGAAAATAAATAATAGTAAATAAATTTATTTATGAAGTAGCAATGAAAATATGGTTGGGGGTCACCACAACAGGAGGAACCTTTTTTAGGGGTCACTGCATTAGAAAGGTTGAGAACCACTGCATTGATACATATATTTTTCTGTTTAATTGCTATTAAAATTTTAAAAAATTAATATCTAGGGGGGCGCTGAGTAAATTTTTTTCTGGAAAGGGGGCAGTAGGCCAAAAATGTTTGGGAACCACTGTGCTAAAGCAAATTAGAAAGCATCAAATTCCTGGCTGGCTGGTTGAATAGTGATGATGATAATGATAATGGTCATGCATGGTAAAGGAAAAGATGAGCACAGAGCCTCCCCCTTGGAAAATGTGGCATGTTTCCTGCTTAGCCCAACAGTTGCTGGCTCGCTTATAATACTATTAATAATATAAGTTGTGATTACAATAGTATGGATTATAATAATATATTTTTTAATAGGATTGGATGGGAAGGCGTAATGCTTAACTCCATCCCTGGATAGGACTGTCAAGGCAGATGTTTCCCTATTTGAGACACTTTGCCTCCCCTTCGGGAAGCTTGTTTTCTGCTTAGCCCTGGAAGTTCAAAGGGATGCTAAAGCTAACTAGAAGGCATCAGATGCCTGGCTGACTGGCTGAATAATAATGATGATGGTGATGGTGATAGTGATGACGGTGCTGCATACTAAAAGCAGGGATGGGAGTAGAGCCACGTGCTCTCTTCAGCACATGCTGCTTGCTTCCCTGGGCTCAGGAACATGCATTAGGAGGAGGAGGAGGTGTGCATGTGTGTGCGCATGGTGGGTGTACGTGCGCCCGCTGGCGTGTGCTGCTTGCATGCACGCATGCGTTGGCTCCTCTTGCCTGACCTCTCCCTTCTGCTCTGTCTGCTGTTAGAAAGCTGGGAATCAAAGCCCCAGGGAAACTGGGCAGATTTTGTGCAGATTAGAAAAGGCTGTGGTTTAGACTTGGCAAATCTGAACCTTCTGTTTGCTTGCTGTGGTTGGTGGCACTGTGTTGCTGTTTGTATAGATCTTGGACTGCATCCACACTGTATAATTGATGCAGTTTGATACTACTGGTACTTAAACTGCCCTAGCTTAAGGTTATGGAATGAGGGACATTGCAGTTTAGAAGGTGGCTAGTTTTCTCTTCCAGAGAGTGCTGTCGGAGATGAAATATGTAACACTGAAGACAAATATAAATAGCATACAAATGTCTTATCTATTGTGTTTCCAAACCATCTGCCATTTCAGTTCTCATCAGACCCAGGCCTATTTAGCTTTAGCGAGCTGTCTGCATCATTTATCTTCATAACGGGTGAATCTACAGCAGGGGTGCCCACACTTTTTCATCATGTGAGCTACTATATGAACAATCAAGTTGAAAAGATCACCTGTTGTGCATGTGAGCGTGCGCGCGCATGTGCACGCTCCTACTGCACCCTTCCGTCCGTGCGGGGCTTCTTTCCTGCCTGCCCATGAACTCGCCGTCGCGCGAACCCGCGAAGGGGATCCTCCTTGCCTGCGCACGTGCTCTCTCTTAATGTCTTCGTTGCCTTCCTCCTTCCTGCTGCGTGCTTTTGCGAAGCAGGACGTCCCCATCCCGTCCTGCTTCTTGCGTGCACAGCAGGCCCCTCCCACTAAAGCCTCATTTTGGCAAAAGAAGCCCCGCAAAGGCGGCGGTGGGAGCGCACGTGCGCGCGCATGGCAGGAACGCGCCATCCTGCTGGTGAGGCCCAAAGATCACCTGGAAGAGGGCCAAAGATCACCTAGGTGCTCCCGATCACCGTAATGAGCACCCCTGATCTACAGTGTAGATTCTACACCAGGGGTGCCCACACTTTTTCAGCATGCGAGCTACTTATAAAACAACCAAGTCAAAATGATGTACCTACCCACTACTCAGAGAGCCATAAAAGCAAAATATTTGGAAATTTATTTCAGTAAGAGCCATATAATATATTTTAAGACTGAATTCAACTAACTGAGTATAATAAGCCCTTGAATTTATTCGTAATAATAATGATGATAATATTCATTCAGCCTCTGCTGCTGCTGCTGCTGCTACTACTACTACTACTACTTACTACTAATAGTAACAACAAGAACAACAGGTTCCTAGAGTAGAAGGAGACCTCCAAGGGCCATCCAGTCCAACCTCCTTCTGCCATAAGGAAAGACACAATGAAAGCATTCCTCACAGATGGCCATTCAGCCTCTGATAATAATAATAATAACAATGGGTTCCTAGAATAGGAGGAGACCTCCAAGGGCCATCCAGTCCAACCTCCTTCTGCACCTGGGCGGCATCGGGAGCCAGTGGGGCGGGACTGAGCCTCCCTCCCTCCCACCCTGCCTGCGATCTACCAGGACGCCCTACGAGATCTACCAGTAGATCGCGATCTACCTAATAGGCACCCCTGTTCTACACTGTAGAATTAGTGCAATTTGATACTGCTTTAACTGACAATGCTTAAGGCTTTGGAATGGGAGGACTGCAGTTTTAGAAGGTGGTTAGCCTTCAATGCTAAAAAAAATGCTGGTGCCTCGCCAAACCACATTTCCCAGAATTCCATACCTTTGAACCATGGCAGTTCAAGTCAAAATGCATTAATTCTACCATTGAGATGCACTCTGAGAGCCCTAAACTGATTGTTGTACTTCAGCTCCCAGAAATCCAATGCGATGTGTTAATATGGGATTAATAACACAGACTTACATTTGTTTCTGCTCTTGAAATGTTAGTTTAGTTTAATACTTATTACGATAAATTAACCCCCAACCCCAACACTAGTTAGTTACTCCTATAGTTGCAATGTAGCATTTGTAATACAGTACCACCCCCTTATCCATGAACTCGAAATCTGTAATTTCACTGATCCACGTTCCACCTGGAAGTGTTTGTGGGCCTCTGGGTTTTCCAGTGCTTTCTGTGGGATGCTTCTGGCTCGGTATATTCAAACTATAAGGCCTTTGTTAAGAGAGAGTCATCTTTTCTTTTTTTTCTAACACTGAGAATATGTGATTTGCTAAATTTCTTGAGTATATACCTTCCTGCACATTGAGGCAATTGGCTTTGCATTGATGTGATGGGCTTCCCTCTTATTTTATTTCATATATTGAGCGGAGATAACCCTAAGGACAAGATGTACTTTCCATGCAGAGGATTTATGGAAGGAGCAGGCAGTATATTACTTAAGGAAGGTGTTGTTGACTGAAACAAATCTGTTGTAGCATTAATGGCTTGTGAATGGGAATACTTGAATTTTATTTGTTGCCCTGGCCATTCTGCCAGCTGGCAGGAAGCACTAAGAAAATGTTTGACATAGGTTTTGCTTTCTTTGGAGAGGCTGTTTTTAAACCTCCAGCAAAGGGGAGGGAAGTTGTTTTAGCAACATGTGCAGCATTTCAGTGAAAATAGGGTGGTGTGTATTCTGTTTGTTTATTTGGTTTATATCCCACCTTCTTTCTAAAACTGAACATTCTGTAAACAATTCAGTTTGTATAGATTGCTCTATTCGGAGAAAGGCAGGATAGAAATAAGGTAAACAAACTCCATCCTTCTTCCCATCCTTCTGCTGTTTATCACTGAGTGCTTTTTAGCATGCATTTTGTTTTATAACCGTCTTCTTATTTATAGGAAACAATCCCTTGGATTTGTTTGCATTGTAAATCTATACACATAATAAAAGTGAAAATGTGTGTATGTGTGTGTGGCTGGGGTATCCATCCACTTAAACAGACAAGCTCCTGCCTCAACAAACAGCTATAGCTCCCACTAATCAGGGACACCAAAGACCCTCCCTCCAATGACATTGCAGGTTATAGTGAGCGCCATGAACATGTCCAAGAGCCTTGCCAATGCCCTCCACAAAACACAATACTACCTACCACCCAAGTGAAAGCTTTCATAAGGGAACAATTTCATCCTAGATTTTATTTGTTTCGTCCATCACAAACATCTCAGTGTTTTATACTCTCTTCATTGCTGTGGAATTTGCATGACTCCACCCACTGCCTCTGCCTTAACCTTTTCCTATTCTTCTCTATGGCACACAATAAACAGAGGAATTGATCAGCAACTTAATGTATTTGAGGTTTAAGGAGAATTCACCATGATTTATACAAGTTGTGTACTGGGATGCATAGTTTACCTCCAATCTAAGAGCACTCTGAACTCCACCAACAATCGACCTGGAACTAACTTGGCACACAGAACCCTCATAACCAACAAAAATGAATTGGATGAATTTATAGGAGTTGTAGGTCACCTAGATCCAGAGCGCACTATGAACCCAAACAGTGATGGATCTGGACCAAACTTGGCATGTATACAGTACCTGATGTGGGTTTTGAGAGGAACTGGCCTGGACATTTTGGAGTAGTAGGTACTGGGATTTTAGTTCACCAGCAATCAATGAGCACTCCACCAAAGATGGAATTGGACCAAACTTGGCACACAGAGCCCCCATGACCAGCAAAGAATATTGGGGAAATTGACCTTGATTTGGGGAAGTTGTGGTTCACCTACATCCAGAGAGCACTGTGAACCCTAACACTGATGGATGCGGACCAAACTTGGCACACATCCCTGATATACCAAAATTGGATCACTGGAGGGGTTTAGGGGGAACTGACCTTCCTTTCTGGGAGTTGTAGTTCACCTACAAACAGGGAAACCGTGACTTCCACCAATGATGTTCCTGGACCAAACTTGGCACACAACCCCCATGGCTAACTCCACCTATTGGAGGCGTTTGAGGGGACTGACTCACCATAGTGAGAGTTGTAGTTTACCCTACAGCTAGAGAGCACACTGAACCCCACCAATGATGTATCTAGAGCAAACTTGCCCAGCATTTTGTTTTATAACCGTCTTCTTATTTATAGGAAACAATCCCTTGGATTTGTTTGCATTGTAAATCTATACACATAATAAAAGTGAAAATGTGTTTTGTGGGCTGGGGTATCCATCCACTTAAACAGACAAGCTCCTGCCTCAACAAACAGCTATAGCTCCCACTAATCAGGGACACCAAAGGCCCTCCCTCCAATGACATTGCAGGTTATAGTAAGCACTGCTGGAGTTTTTTGGGGTTAACCTGGCATGATGTGCGTTGTAGTTCACCCACAACCTTATGTATTTTCTACAATTAAAAAACTGAAATGTTCAAATAACCTGGGCTATGCTGGGTACCCAATCTAGTAAAATAAATAAATAGGTTCTGATTCAAAGACGAAGTTGGATAGTGAAAAGATTCGTCTAACACCGCCTAAAGCTAGCGTCGATCTTTGCGGTGTAAAAGGATTTGCACTGTTTAAATATAAAGAATTTCGCTGCCACCATTAATTTATTTAGGCTTGACCATTGACTTGTAAAGAGTGGTGAGGAGACTGGTAATTTAAATGAAGTCACGGAGAGAGTTTTGAACTAGAACCTAAACAGTTTATTGTGCACAGTGCTTAGTTGGTTACATGTCCGGAGAGGTACATACTTAAAACACTTGGTTTCCAACACACAGTAACTCTAACCTTGAGTTACTAAGCCACTAGGCTTCCTATTCCTATTTCCCAAGCTTTACTGCTTGTCTATAACACTCAACACTTTATAATCTAATTCCCTCAGGAATATTTAGCAACTCTACCTAGTTGCTACCAGCTTCTCTCAGCTGCACTGCCAACCAACTGACTCTGGTCGCAGCTTCTGGCCAACTCTTCCGAGGAGGCACAACTTTAAAAGGTTACAAATGTTCTATTTGTAACTAATACACAGTTGCAATGTTTAACTATTGCTATTACTTAGTTAGATCATTGTCTAACAATCTCAAACATACAGGCACTCTTGCCTTCTAAAGGCACCTTGCCTCTATCTAGCCCTCAGGCTTTACACAAACCGGCTGGCTCGCAAGCTTAGCCCACCAGAACTGTCTCCCTACAGGTCTCGAAACAGAATCCCCAGCCGAAGCTACACTCTCGCTTCGCTGACAGGAAAACTCTAACTGCTCTCTCTGCAGTTTCAACAACGTGATTCCTACTCCTCTCCTCAGAGTAGAATCTAACAGACCCTTCTGGCTTGACAGCCAGGCACCAACTGCTAAGAACCTGCTCTCTCCTAGAGCTGGTCTAAAACACAACTGACTTCTTCAACTGTCAAATTCAAACTCTCTAGCATTCTAAGCTAGCCTCCTGACTGGCTCCGCCCACTGTCACTATGGCAACACATTCCCCTAGGAGGGAAATGCCTATACTATCATAGTTAACCCTTTAGGGTCTGTCTAACACTTAACCCCATATTCCAACAATAAAACAACACACATATAAAATTACCTTTAACCTGTAACAGAACTATCAGTTCACCACAGATAGGGTCCAAAATGACCATCACATCTATATTATGCACATGTCATTTTTTGTTATTTTACTATCTTAGGGATCATGAATTCAAACAAATGGCACAGGTATTGGTTAAGGGGGAAAGAACCAAAAGTGTGTACTACTTTATATCATTACTAATGTATGTTATCTGTGGGTTGGTGACGGTCTGGGCATGGGAACATTATGTTTGTGGATTGCATCTCCTAGAATCCTCTAGCCAGCATGACCGATGGCCATTTTGTATGGCTGATTCAGAGTTTTTGGCCTCCCAAAATAAATTTTCCACGTTCTTTTCACTGCAGGAAATCGTTTTTAGAGGAGAGGGACAAAAATAGCAGTCAGTTTCACACAAACTGACCAAGGATTATCACTTTCTTTTTTCTTCCTTGAGTGCTGTCCAGGGGAAACAGCTACAGACAGAGAAAGTTTTGAGAGGAGAAAAATCTTACCGGGGATAGATTCTAACCTGAATTTTAAAGGAGATATTTAAGGGATGGGGACTGAAAACTTGTTGTTGTTGTTGTTATTTAGATCCTGCATTTTTCCCAGTGGTGTGACCTAGCATGGGAACTCATAGTGTCAGCCCCATGAACCTCTTCCTTTACCAGGCCATATACAATCCATAGGAATATTTTTGTATTTGTGTTATTTTTATATTATAATTCTCATATATCACAGAATGTAATGGCAAAAGCTGCAATTATTATTATAATAATATAGCATCAACAAAACCCAGAGCATGTGCTTGTAGTGCCTGCAGGTGAAACCATGCAATTGTAATTGGGTAATAATGACAGATTTGACCTGACCAAATGCACATTACAAGGTTCAAAAAGTTGTTTATTATAGAGCTTTAGCCTCGTGGCTGTATATATACAGTACATGTAAGCTCGGGTCTACAAAAATGTTTTTGAGGTTATAAA
>JARBWK010000012.1:94204104-94427165 GCA_030556195.1 Anolis apletophallus | reverse complement strand
TGGCAAAAGCTGCAATTATTATTATAATAATATAGCATCAACAAAACCCAGAGCATGTGCTTGTAGTGCCTGCAGGTGAAACCATGCAATTGTAATTGGGTAATAATGACAGATTTGACCTGACCAAATGCACATTACAAGGTTCAAAAAGTTGTTTATTATAGAGCTTTAGCCTCGTGGCTGTATATATACAGTACATGTAAGCTGGGTCTACAAAAATGTTTTTGAGGTTATAAAAACCACAACAGAGATATTTTTGTTTAAATACACTAAAATATTTAAATTATTAGGATGGTGTCACATAGTGCTGTCCGTACGCTCCACATCCCCACTAGTCTCTAGTGATGTATGCATAATGTTGCATAAACAACAACAGTGCCTTTCTTTCCTGTCTTAAGCATATATTTACTGTCACCATTGATTGTAGGATGTGGCTGCAAAAATGATAGGGGGAAACTGTGGTGTTGTGTTGGATATGGACCAGGGTGACCTGACCCTATACTTTTGCTTAGCTATAAAGCTCACTGTGAAATTTAGGTCAGTTATGATTTTTTATTCTAACCTGTGACTGTGGTGTTTGTAAGATGATACAGAAAGCTCACATATGCCCAACAAGAAGAAATGTAATACAGATAAGATAGAACCAGATGCAAGTGTGTGCTAGAGTCACATTGCATGTTGAAAAAGCAACATTGCTATCCCTTTATTTTGCGCTATGCAAAATTTTGCGCTATGTTACTGGCTGCAGTAACAAATATTTGAGAATCACTGGGTTGTTGTGAGTTTTCCGGGCTGTATGACCATATTCCAGAAGCATTCTCTCCTGATGTTTTGCCTGCATCTATGGCAGGCATTCTCAGAGGTTGTGAGGTCTATTGGAAACTAGGCAAAAGGGAATAAATCAACCTGGATACAGCATATTATTTGAGAACACAAAAATGCTGGAGCACTCTAACAACTACTATGAAAATGAACCAAATCTGGCTACCAGTATTAAGAAACTCTAAAATTATAACAGTAAATAAAGAACAACACTCAAAAACAGGGGAATTCCAGACAAAAAACAATCAGAGCCAACTAATCACCTTCCAACAAAGGATTCCCCCAGGCAATAAGAAGCCAGACTTTGAAACTGCTAGCTAGACCATCAAGGTGTCCAATTGAAACATTCAAACCTACCTAAAACAAACAAGAGTTCTTTCTCCCACCCTGAACTTTCCACAGATATATAAATCCCACTTGCATCATTTCCGACATACCTCTCAACCTCTGAGGATGCCTGCATGGATGCAGGCGAAACATCAGGAGGGAATGCTTCTGAAATATGGCCATACAGATTGGAAAACTCACAAGAACTCGCTGCTTATTGTACTGCTGAGGTAATTTTGTTTCCCTCACTGCATAACTTTTGAAATGTAACTTTTTGCATCATTGTTTTTTTTTAAACAATAGCTTGTCACATCTTATTGCATTGCATGTAGTTCATTTCTTCTAAGCCATTTCTAGAATGGATTTTCCTTCAGAAAAGAGAGAGGATGGTAATTCCCGTGCTTTCTAGATGGAAATATTGTTAAGATTGGAAATTACTTCCTTTGCTGGTGTCACTTCTTGCAGCTTTTGTTTAGTCTGAAAATTTATAATTCTCGCAAACTCCCTCTTCCTTTTTGTTTGGTCCTCTAGGGAAAAAAAAGGAAATAAACCAAGCTAGATGACTTCCTAAAAGGAGAGAAGATGTTATGTTGGGGATATTGGTCTTTTGGATATCCTGGGACAAGTAGTACCGTCCAGCCAATCATCCCGGAGCCTCGGACCAGCGGTTTCATTCATGAGAAGAGTGTGAAGGAAGTGGCTTGTGGTGAGAACCATTCCATCTTCTTACTGAAGGATGGGAAAGTCTATACCTGTGGCGTGAACACCAAGGGACAACTAGGACATGAAAGGGAGGGGAGCAGACCAGGTAGGTTATTTCCGAGCACCTGAAACTAACCGTCCATTTTTGGTTCTGCTATATGCCTGTGATTGTTTTATGTTTGCTATTTCTGTATCTTTATGCTTTTATTATACTTTCACTATAAGCTGTAACGTGGTGGGAATCTGATATTTGAAGAACCTAGGTTAACCTAGAAGGAAGACATGCAACAGTGACTAATGCAGGGGCTTTCCCACTGGTTCTCTGTTTCCTTGTACTGGTGGTTTCCATGTAGATAGTTCAACTCAAATTACTTTCTTTTTGATCTCAAAACAATCTTTTTTTGTGAGCAAGTAGGTTAGCATGTCAGTTTTGTGCCTTTTTTTTGAATGATACTGTTTTCCCCTTAACTCTTTCAGGTATGCAGCGCAGCCTGTTTTGGTCATTTTAGAACTGTTGCCAATGTTATTTTTTGCCCAGATATCTGAAAGAATGTGGTGTAACTAGTTATCTGAATTGATCTGTGCAGATTGTGTCTTTGCAACAAAAGTTGTACTATGGATGTTGCATGGAAGCCTCAGACTTTGGGACTTTAAAGACAATATAAAATTCTTGAGGCTTCTTTGATATCTTTTGTATGTTTCACATGTAAACCTAGAATATGGGTAGTCATGATTCTGGTTGAACATACATATCTTCCTAGAAAATACAACTTCTGTCCTGCATTTTTTCAAGGATGTAATGCTTACTAATATTGCTGATCTTACTGTAGCATAAGAATGAGCGAAGTGGCTCATTGCTGGATTATAATTTTGATGAGCTAGATCGGGGTGGGCAACCTATGGCCTGCGGGCCATACCCTGCCCAGCAGCCAGTTCTGTGCGGCCTGCTCGCCACTCTCCCCGGCCACCGTTCTCCTTGCCCCGCGCGCTCACCACGCGCTCGCACGCTTGCCCACTCCAGCTCTCCCAGCGCCAGCAACAAGCTCCCCTGCCTGGCCTTGCTGTCACCGGCGCTGGGAGAGCCGGAGCGGGCGAGAGGGTGCATGGGCGAGAGGGCGAGCGGCGAGCGGGCGGGGCGAGAGGGCGAGCCAGGCAGGCAAGCAGAGCAACCGATGGAGAGGGAGGGAGGGGTGAGAAAAGGAGGAGGAGGCCAGGGAGCATCCTTAATAAGTGAACTATACATCCCAGCAACTCCAACTCTCAGATGTCTGTTTTCCCCAAATTTCCCCAGTGTTCACATTTGGGCATATTGAGGATTCGTGCCAGGTTTGGTCCTGAGTTTCCCATCCTTTCGATGGGGTTTGATCTCTTCCTTTTCGGTCACAAATCTCAAAAGCTCGCTGTCAGAAGGTTTTTAGAAAGGTGGGAACAGGAAGTCATCAAGAGGGAAGGGACCCCAGGGCTATCCAGGGATACACAATCAAAGCACCCCTGACTGATGGCCATCAAGCCTCTGCATAAAACTCTCCAGAGAAGGGGACTACAAGGAAGCATTATTTTACTTTAGTGGTTTTTATTATTATTGTATAATAATTTTAAAATAATAATATGATCAATAATATATTATAATTTCAATATATTATGTCTCTCTATATATACTATAATATAATAATTATATTAATACTAATAATATATGAATATTTCTTGATATATTAATATGTTAATATTAATGATGTGTAATATATAGTAAATATAGTAAGTGAATAAATAAATAAATAATGTAGATTAGCATGCAGTTCGGCCTTTAGGTGCGGCCCTCCATAATATTTTTTGGCTCTCGTGTGGCCCCTTGGAAAAAATAATTGCCCACCCCTGAGCTAGATGGTCCTTGTGGTCCCTTCCATCTCTAAGGCTCTGAGATTCTTGTTGGGCAAGTGGGTTTATTAACAAAACACTATCCTCATAAATGTACAGCAGAGTAACTTATTAGCAGTGGCAGGGCCGTAGCCAGGATTTTGATTCGGGGGAGGGGGCTGAGACTGGGTGGAAGAGGGTCTACCCTAGCAAACCTTTTGTATTGTTATCCCAATAACCCCATGAAGGTGGGATATAATGAGCATGGTGATCAGATCATAATATGAATACACATAACAGTTTAAATAATGTACCAGTAAGGTCTTCTCGCAGACCACCCTGAGAATTTCGGGGGGGGGGGCTGAAGCCCCCTAAGCCCCCCCCCCTGGCTACATGCCTGAGCAGCGGTGTGACCCAGCACCAGTAGTCCAAAGTGATAAAAAAAAAAAACAAAACACACAGACCAATGTTATCTCTTCTTTAGGAGGCTTTTCTTTATAGCAAAATAATATGGTTGCACCATTTACAAGAACAAAGTGTCCATAACACAAATAAAGTTATTTATACTTTCTTCTTTGCTTCCATGCTGGGCTTCTTTCTCATGCAGATAAACAGTTTTGCTCTCACAGAGCCTCTTCTTACACCGAAGTTGCACAGGAGCTTCACACAGTAGCTTATTACACACAGCAGCCTTCACCCAAGATGGCCTTCAACCTGGGGCTTCTCTCACCAAAGCTTCTCACACCAGGCCTACTAACACTGAGGCCTATCACACACTGAGAGCTCTCTCAGACTGACGCCTCCTATATACTGAGGCGAACTAACATTGAAGCCTTTTCAAATTGAGGCCTACTAACACACTGAGGCCCTTCTCCCACAGACACTTCTCCCAGACTGAGGCTACAAAGCTACAGGCTCACCTGCTTATGTTGAACAGCATCTTTTGCTGAGTCATTGCATCCATTTAACCCTTTCAGTGCTTGACTCATTTTTGTAATGAAAAATACCTAGATAATTTTTAATATTTCTGACAATTCAGTGATTCTAGGATTGATGCTGTAGGTTTAATAACATGTATAATTTTAGTTTTGATTACTTAAACTCGGAGAACTTGGAGAGGTGGCTGAACAGATGAAAGTCAGCTGTGCTACATTGATGTGAGCATTGAACTATGATTCTGGAGACCCACTGCATGAACTTGGGCAAGTCACACACTCTGAGCCCCCCAAAAACCCTGTGAAAGTTTGCTATAATTTGGAAATGACTTGAACACACAACAACAGCAACAAGGTTTACAGAACTAGAACAAATGCCGGCAGAGTATTGTTTAGGGAACATAGAAGTGAATAACTACAACAAATCACTGTTGAGCAATGAAAATAGCTTTTTGTGCCGATCTAAGCTTTGACTGCGGATCTAAAAGGGCCAGAGTTGATCAGTAATGGAAGTCTGGCCTGCAAAATACTAAAGAACAAATTGAACTTCAAGAGATACAAAAAGTCTCAGTCTTTCTGTATTGCAAAACAAATTTTGTGGGTAAAGGGGAAGATGGCTCTTCTGAAATTTCAAATAAGTCTTGTATATGTTCAGTGACCACTCAGGCTCCTTCCAAACAGTTGTATAAAATCCACATTGAACTGGATTGTATGACAGTGTGGACTCAGATAATCCAGTTTAAAGCAAATATTTTGGATTATCTGCCTTGATATTGTGGGTTATATGGCTGTGTGGAAGGGCCCTCAGTCACCACTCTATGGGTCTTCAGGAAACAGGCCTCCTGCTACTCAAGAATACTGCTTAAAATAGTATATAGTATATCCTATCCACCTGCTGCTAAGGAGACTGTCCAGGTCCTGAAGCGATACTTGGCTGCTCTGATGGTTTGGATGAGGGCGAATAAATTGAAGTTGAATCCAGACAAGACAGAGGTACTCCTTGTCAGTTGCAAGGCTGAACAGGGTATAGGGATACAGCCTGTGCTGGATGATGTTGGAATCTCCCTTGAAGGCTCAGGTTTGTAGCGTGGAAGTTCTCTTGGACTCATCACTGAGTCTGGAACCCCAGGTCTTGGCAGTGGCCGGGGGGCTTTTGCACAATTAAAACTTGTGTGCTAGTTGTGCCTATACCTTGGGAAGTCAGACTTGGCCACGGTGGTCCATGTTCTGGTTACATCTCATATAGGCTACAGTAACATGCTCTACATGGAGTTGCCTTTGAAGATCAGAAGCTGCAGTCAGATGGCTAATGAGAGTGGTGTATAGGGAGCACACAGCCCTTCTGTTGCGCCAGCTCCACTAGCTGGTGGTTTGCTACTGAGCACAATTCAGAGTGCTGGCTTTGGCCTATAAAGCCCTGAACGGCCCTGGCCCAACACATCTTCCTCTATGAACCATCATGAAGGTTAATATCTTCTTGGGGGGGTGAATATGATTATTTGATTATCTGGCTTTGGATCTTTGCACAATAGTTGTCTAATGTTTACATATGTTGTTTAATGTTGTTTTAAATTGTTGCTTAATTGCATTTAATTGTTATTGTTGTTTGGGCATGGAATAATGCCACTTATGTAAGCTGCCCAGAGTCCCCTTCGGGGTGAGAAGGGCAGGATATAAATGTCATAAACAAATATATAAATAAGCCATCCTTAGAGTGATGGTTGGAGTGGGGGAGTGTGTGGTACAGGTTGGACACTTTTCATGCTGTGTCACCTCCCATCCCCTTGATTGCAGTTTCTGTTTCTCTTTGGTGCTTAACAATAAACCTAGTGTAATCTAGCTGGAGTCTATCATTTCTCAGCTGACAGACACTCATTGCATCTTGTTGCTATGTCTTCTTGTTTTCGAAAGCTGTCTGTGCTGGGAAGAATGGCTTGAGAGCAGAAGCACTGATGTCGGCTAATTCTGTCTGGTGAAACATGCACCCTACGCTATAACACATCTTCCAAAGTACTCGTAAATATCATTAATTTAGATAAAGCGAGGCATGTTGTATCCCTCATCAGCTAGACAGCCAAGAAAGTGAATGATTTATGAACTGAAGGGCTGGCCTCATTTTGTTTCTCCTAGCTTTTCTTCGAAGGGCCTGAAATGTATTCTGTTCTGGAGTTTTCATCAGAGGTTCCTGTGGGATTTCTGTGTCCCAACATTGTGGTGGCATAAAATTGGGCAGGCTGTTGTATCCTAAAGCCCATACCATCTGTTTGTGAACTGTCCCTATCTCTGCCATTGCTTGAATCGGAAAATGGAGTCTGTTCACTTTAAAAGTACTTTTCAGTCTAACAAAATCCTAACAGGAACGGCAGCTTCTTTGCTGGGCACCATCTGGACAGAAGCCTTTTCCGTGTTTCCCGATGTGTTCCTCGCAAGCTGAGGTCTTCCTTTGGGAACTGGGGCATCTCAACAGTAGAACACGTGCTTTGCATGCTGAGGACATTTTTTAGCCCTTCTGGATGCCTCTGTAAGTTGGGGACAAATTGTTTGGGGAAAGGCTATTCTAACCAGGACTGATGTGCAGATAATGTAGGACAAACACTCATTCATTGCTTTCCCAGTGAGTAGAGTAGAGCTTGGGAAAGTACATTTGTACTGCTCCTTTGGCTGAGGGATTCTGGGAATCATATTTTTTCAGGCCTTGGATCAAGTTAGCTTAAGTTACAGGGAAATACATTTTGACTGTGTCAAAGAGAAACCTCTTGCTGACCACAGCAGTTTTTCGTAATGCAGCTGATTATCTGGAACCCTGGCCGATCCTCCTTCACCAGAGGTAAAAGTAAAGTTAAAATTTTCCCCTTGACATTAAGTCTAGTTGTGTCCAACCAATGCTCATCTCCATTTCTAAACTGAAGAGCCGGCATTGTCCATAGATGCCTCCAAGGTCATATGGCTGGCATGACTGCATGGAGCACCGTTACATTCCCGCTGAAGCTGTACCTATTGATCTACTCACATTTCATGTTTTTGAACTGCTAGGTTGGCAGAAGCTGGGGCTGACAGCGGGAGCTCACCCTGCTCCCTGGATTAGAACCGACAACTTTTCAGTCAACAAATTCAGCAGCTCAGTTGTTTAACCTGCTGTGCCACTAGGGGCTCCTTTTTCACCAGAGGTGTAACAACAACAACATCAACAATACAATTATTACTTGTCGTTTCTCGTGGGTAATAGGTCTAAATAACTTTGATGTCCATGAGGCATGGAGAAGGTGATCTGTCTTTATTATGCCCATTGTACAGAAGATCCCAGGCAGAAATGAAAATATTATAGAAGATAACGACCCATTGATCACCTATAGAGTGGCTAAGTTTTGTGTAAAAATAAGGAAGAAGTTTGTGGATGGTTTTAGTGGATGAAGGGCTGGTTTTAGCACTTCAGGTTAATCACCAGCTGCAGTATTTCTTGCCAACTTAAACGTTGACAGTTTGAAGCCGGGTCAGGGTGAGCTCTTGACCTTCAGCCCAGCTCCCCCGCCCACCTAGCGGATCGAAAACAGCAATGTGAGTAGATTAAGCAGAGAGGTATTTTAGACACACAAACATTTTTTGAATTAAAAAAGCTCTTTGGCAAGAAAATGGAGCGACAGCACCCCCGTGGTCGGAACCAAGCACAGCCTCCAAAAGATGCCAAATGGATGTGGAAAAAGCCTAAGTGTACCTCTATCTGTTGTCTCTCTTGTCGATGTATAATCAGCATATGTTTTCTGTGATCCACCCTGAGTCCCCTTCGGGGTGAGAAGAGCAGAATATAAGTACTGTAAATACTATAAATAAATGTTAACTTACTCATTTTATTTTTGTTTGAAGAGTTCCAAGCCTCTAAACATAAAGTTACCTATTCTGCCTGCTAATGAGCCAGTAGTCGGTTGCTCTAGGCAGTTTTCTGATATTCTGTTTTTCTTTCTGGACTGGATACACTTGCTGCAAAGCAGCTGAACTACTGGAAGATACAATATGAAACAGGTGAGGGACAAGCTTTTTGCACGTGTACATCTCTTGTGATGTTACAGCCGTCCTTCCCCCCTCTTCTTCCATGTTAATAGAGTAGATGTAATTAAACAAACATGATTTCCACTGCCTGCTCTTGTCTGGCTCTCAGACTTAGCTGTCAGGTTTTTAAGCACCCTCTTTAAGATCTCTGGAAGTTAAGAGACTGCCTGACTGCTTCTCTTTTTCAGCTTGTATGGTGCTCATTGAACACAGGGAGATCCTAAAACCATGAAGGTGGCTGTTATTCCATTTGAATAGATGTATAAGGGACATCTATAAGTTAACATAAAAGGTGTGCCTGAGTAGACATGAGTGAGGACCAAAGTGTTCCCATTTATATTGACCTTCTTATTAGCAGTGGTCAGCAAAGTCTCAGATTTTTCAACCTTCTTTGTGAATTCTGGTAATCAATAGTGGCGCTATCCAGGGGTGGGCAATTACCGGCCCTCCAGGTGTTTTGGACTTCAACTCCCAGAAATCCTAACAGCTGGTAAACTGGCTAGGATTTCTGGGAGTTGAAGTCCAAAACACCTGGAGGGCCGGTAATTGCCCACCCCTGTCTATACACTCAAAGCCTGGAATTGTGAAACCTATTTTGCATCTCAAGGATAATTTTGGACTCCTGTTTTCTGAAAAGTCACACTCCATTCTGTGTGGCAATCTATTTTTAAATACCGAAGTGAGTTTTCAAGGCAATTGTGATAAGATTGGAGGTTTTTTCATCACCAATTTTAAAAATTGTACATTTTACATAAAATATTTTAAAGAAGTCACAAGGTTTTGGTTTTTTTAAATTAAAAATTACCTTGACCTTGAGGGTATAATATTAGTCCTGCCCTTAATTGTTTTTAGGGTTGTGTGGAGTTCTATGGAGAAAAAATGGAGTTCACAAAGGGAAAATATTCCTCCACATAGCTATTTGGATCCTGACTAAATTGTACGTTCTGAAACTGAACTACAGCACTTTCTTCACTCAGGTGTCTAACCAACTTATAGTTGGTTAGGCATCTAACCAACTACGCTATAGAATTAATGCATAATGAATTAATAGAATTAGGTTGGAAACCACTGGTATACTGTAGATGCACACGGTTTTTAAAAAAAAATCTGATTCCTTACTGTGTCTAGATGAACAAAATTCAGATGAGTTTTTCTTTTTTTTAAGGTGATTTTAAAAGTTGATGCTTTAAAAATCCTCTTTCTTTCTTCCCTTCTGCTTTGCTTTGAACGTCAGCCAATGGGTAGCAGGTATTTGGCTGGTGTGCATAAGTGACTTCTTTTCTTGTCTACCCACAGAGCAAATTGGAGCACTAGCAGATCAGCACATCATCCATGTTGCCTGTGGGGAGTCTCACAGCCTGGCCCTCAGTGACCAAGGGCAGCTTTTCTCCTGGGGTGCTGGCAGCGATGGCCAGCTTGGCCTCACAACAACAGAGGACTCAGTGGCTGTGCCAAGGTAAACATAATGCAGTGGGCCCTTGGCATCTTCCAGAGTTTGCTTCCTGGATCCCTATGGATGCTTAAATCTGTGAATACTAAAGTTCCATTATATACAGTGGTCCAGTAAATGGTTTCTTATATAACATGTCAAAGTCAGATTTTGGTTTTTGGTTTTGAATATTTTCATGCCATGAGTGGTTGAATCCATAGATACAGAACTTATGGAAGAATGGCTGTAATTGATTTCCATGTGCTGACTTTCCCATGTAGTTTCTCCCATCCTAAATCTGTAGATACCAAGAAACTATCCACCTGTTTGCAAATATGTGGGGTGGAAGCAGGGGCGGTCTAAGGTAATTTTAAATGGTAGGCGAACATTATTTTGGTGCCCCCCCCCCCATGTAAAACAAATATACAATTATAATATCACAATACCATTAGTAGTATTATATTGTATCAATGTACTGTATATACAATATATTATACCATACTCATACTATATTATATCATAATTATATTATACTACATTACAATATAATTATATTATAATATATTGACATTATAATACAATATAACATTCTATTATATTATTATTATAAAATAATAAATAAAATGATTTATTTAAATGAAATTATCCTCTACTAAATATTTTCATTACTCCTATAAAACTCAAATAACCCAAAATAAAGTAAAATAAAATATTGTATATATCACTATTTTGTACAATACCACTATACTGCAATATTGTTTGTAATATTACATGTAATATAAAATATATCATTATTCTATTGTTATATTGTATTTTTATTATATTGTATGACAATATTGAGCAGAACTGTATAATAAGCAACAAGAAATGCAATGTAAATGCATCAAAATCAGAATATTACCTACCACCCGTCTCATAATTCATAGGAGTCTCCCATAAGTCCAAAATTAGGATCCCAATGTAAATGTAAATAGAAAAACAGCCAAAATGCTCAAATGAGGTCGAACACAGGCAGCGCGGCCTGGGCAAACTTGGGCCCTCCCTCCCTCTAGGTGTTTTGGACTCCAACTCCCACAACTCCTCATAGCCTCAGGCCCCTCAGGTCTAGACAGAAATAGAGCTGAAGAAAGGAAGGAGGGAGAGAAGAGGTCACAGAGGAGGAGGAGGAAAGCCCTTCATTCATTCCTTCACTTACACTTCCTTCACTGATTCTTTTCTCCTTCCCCACAAACGTGTGCGCGGCGGAGACAAAAGGAGAGGGGAAGCACTCCCTGCCTGCCCGATAGGGAGTGCTTTGCTTACAGGCTTCTGCGCAAGGGAGCTACTGGGCATGCGCGGAGGTTTTCGCGGATGTGCAGTTGCTCCTGCGCTCAACTTCAGCTCTGGAGCAACTGCGCCTGCGCGAAAACCTCCGCGCATGCCCAGAAGCGGCGTCGGAGCGCACAAGGCCAGGGCCCAAAAGCAGGCAGCTGCAGCACTGTCTGAGGAACATCGGCAGGGCCAGGATGGTGCCCCATGCAGCCAGGATGGTGCCCCTTCCCAGATGGCGCCCTAGGCGGCCGCCTACTTGGCCTACTTTGTAGGACCGCCCCTGGGTGGAAGTGATATGTAGCAACCATGCCCATGCTAATTGCACATTGGACTAAACGAAGGAGCCTACATTCAGAGCAGCATACAAAACATCTCTCCTCTTTTTTGATGTTTTTATCAAATATTTCCAATTTTTCCACGCAAATGGGGATATGGAAAAGTTAGGGGGAAAAGGAATAAAGAAATTGTCCTAGTGGAGTTATTGTTAGTAAATTAAATATTAAATATCTATTGTGGCACAGAGAGGGAGAGAGGGAATCAGAGGGAGGGGGAAAACATTGTACAAATGTAAAATTGATATATTTATTTCTTCATATCAGTTACAATTACACACATTACCCAAAGTATTAAAAATTCTATATATACTCTATAACAAAAAGAGGAGAAATATTGTCCTTCAACTTTAAGTTCTGGTGGTGAATATTTCAGAACTTTATCAAAATTTCATTATTATTTCATTATTGGCGATTTTTAAGACAGAACCAATTAGGAACTGCTCTCTCTCTCTCTCTCTCTCTCTCTCTCTCTCTCTCTCTCTCTCTCTCTCTCTATATATATATATATATGACGGAGATGAAAGAGCTGACTGGGAGATATTGAAATTATCTTGTGTATGGTTACAAAGTCTTGGCTTGAAATTTGAATTGATATTATCTTATGTTTGAACGGCATCAAATTGTTGCCAACTGTTAGCCGCTCTGAGTCCCTCTAAGTCCCTCTAAAAGGGAAAAAGAGTGGGATATAAAACAAAGTAAATAAATAAAAGGTAAATAAAGGTCAATTTGTTCTTCAGGTTAAATGATAAATGAATTACAGTTTGCTTCTTCCACTTGTGACAGAAGCCTCTTAAATCTTTAGTTTTTATAGTTGTTATATCTATATCTCCTAAATTTAATTATATCTGTTTATAATTATTTGTTTTTCTGCAATATTCTAAAAAGAATGTCAAAACTTCTGTAGGCAAAGAGTCCGTATTCTATGCTGTTTAGTACAGTCCTGCTTTGTATGAGTCTGATTTTAAATAAAATGTATTAGTTTGTATTTCTCTTGTTTTAAAAATATTTCTTTTTTCCTATTTAGGTTAATAAAAAAGCTGAGCCAAGAGACGATACTTCAGGTCTCTTGTGGCAATTGGCACTGTTTAGCTCTTGCTGCTGGTATAGTATTATTGTTGTTGTTATTGTTATTGTTATTATTTCCTAGTTAACCAGTTAATGGCAGTAACAGTTTTTATTATGGTTGTGCTGTGTGTCTTTCCCCCCTCCAGATGGACAGTTCTTTTCTTGGGGACAGAACAGCCACGGACAGCTTGGACTGGGCAAAGAGTTCCCCTCCCAAGCCAGCCCTCAGCGGGTCAAATCGCTTGATGGAGTCCCCTTGGCTCAGGTCGCTGCTGGAGGAGCCCATAGCTTTGCCTTGTCTCTCTCTGGAGCTGTGTTCGGTTGGGGGAAGAATACCTCCGGACAGCTGGGGTTGAGCGATGACCAAGGTACATTGAGTTGTCATCCAGGGAAGCCTCTCTTTTGGAAGAGAATTGTTGCTGTTGGGAGCATGCTTTGTAAGAGACCCATGCATCTTTTTGTGCATGCTATAATGCAGCATGACTTGACTAATGGTTCAAGATAGAGCCTAACAATTCAGTGTTAGATTAGGACTCTGGAAGACCAGGTTTCAAATCCCCACTGGTCCATGAAAAACAAGAAAAGCAGCAGCATGTCTTTTGTGGGGAAACTCAGGCCAAGATGTCTTTACTAAAAAAAAAAGATTGAATTATTTTAAGGCTGAGATTATCTTACGGCTATGTACTAGCATACCCAGGGCCCCAGCTATCCACTAATAGATCACAGAGGTCTGCCAGGTTAGCTCATCTATGGCACTACCTGGATGGCATCCTTCTGTGTTTTCTCTACTATTTTTAAATAGGGTAGAATCATAGAATCATAGAGTTTGAAGAGACCTCATGAGCCACCTAGCACAATCCTCTGCTAAGAAGCAGGAAAATCGCATTCAAGGTGTTTTAGATCTCAGCTCCAGTCTCTGAACTAGGGCATCAGCATGGACCTTCCCCTTTTATTGTTTTGTATAGTTTATAGCAGTGGTTCCCAATCTTTGGTCCTCCAGGTGTTTTGGACTTCAGCTCCCACAATTCCTAACAGCTGGTAAACTGGCTGGGATTTCTGGGAGTTGATGTCCAAAACACCCGGAAGACCAAAAGTTGAAATCCACTGGATTATAGTGAAAAGGGGAGGCAAATAAATGTGCTTTTCAGAAAGGTTTACAGTTTTGGTTTGTCTTTGGTAGTTCAACCAGATACTGTGATTATCAGATTCTTCTAAGAAAGCTCTTCTGCTACCTTTCTTACTTTCAGTACAGTAGTGTGGGGATTCCATAGGCATGTCTTTGAATTGTTAAGGTGCTTTGTTTACCTTCCCAAACTATATCCTACTATCCTCCCAAATTAAGCATTTACTGGTATAGTTACAGCTGCCCAATAGGCCACAAAAAAGGCCATGAGGAAGGTTGGTCATTAATATTCATTGCTAAGGACATGTGATAATGAAGTATACTGAGGACTGGCCTTTTTAAGACAAAAATTATATTCACAGCAGCTGAAATTTCTGGCAGGGCATTTAGCCTCCCTTTCATGCTAATTGTGGCCTATTAAATTCTGTGTCATTGATTGGACTGTAAGATCTAAGTGCTCTAGTCTGAAGAAGAGTGTTTATAACAAATTGGATATGTAGGGGTTTTTTTTTTGCTTTTATAGAAGGTTAGTTATACACATTTCATTGACATTAACAGTTTTATAAATGGAGAGACTGGGTCTGAGAGAAAATGTGTTGACCAGAGCTGCCCCACAGGTTTTATTTGACCCATTTCAGGATTATTTTATACTCCTTAATGTAGATCGGGAGTCTCCATGCCATGTGAAGCTCTTAAGGACTCAAAAGGTTGTCTACATTAGCTGTGGAAGTGACCACACGGCTGTCCTGACAAAGGTAAAAAGATCATCTTGCTTGATCTTCGACAAGGATGTAAGTGGGTGGGACATAGCTTACATTTGTCTTGCCACTTTCTGTGACACCACTTTCTACTTTCATAAAAGAAGTAGTAATAACATATAGGGAAGAAAATACCCCAAGTCCTTGTTTCAGGTAGGGAAATATTAAAATTGAGATGTTCCTATTTGCATTCTGAAGTGGTACATTCTGTTCCAAAGTGAACTCTGAAGCCTCTTTCTACCATCTACCCGTACCTTGAGAAGTCTGACTTGGCCACGGTGGTCCATGCTCTGGTTACATCCCGTATAGATTACTGCAATGCTCTCTACGTGGGGTTGCCTGTGAAGACTGTTCAGAAGCTGCAACTAGTCCAACGGACAGCAGCCAGGTTGATAACAGGAGCGCCATTCAGAGAGCGTACAACTCCTCTGTTGTGCCAGCTCCACTGGCTGCCAGTTTGCTACCGGGCACAATTCAAAGTGCTGGCTTTAGCCTTTAAAGCCCTAAACGGTTCGGGTCCAACTTACCTGTCCGAACGCATCTCTCCCTATGAACCATCGAGATGTTTAAGATCATCTGGAGAGGCCCTGCTCTCGGTCCCGCCTTCTTCGCAGGCGCGACTGGCGGGGACGAGAGACAGGGCCTTTTCGGTGGTGGCTCCTCAGCTTTGGAACACCCTCCCTAGAGACATCAGATCAGCCCCCTCCCTCCTGGCATTTCGCAAGAAAGTCAAGACCTGGTTATTTGAGCAGGCATTTGTTGATGAAATATAAGGCTTAATTGGATACAAGGAATGACGATGATGTGATGGAAACTGATTTCAACATGACGCTGAGGCTGCAATTGTATGTTTTTAATTGTTAAATTGTTATTATGTTTTTTTCTGGGGGGGGGTTGACTTGTTGCTGTGTTGTATTGAGGGCAGAGACTGCCTGTGTAAACCGTCCCGAGTCGCCTTCAGGCTGAGAGGGGCGGTATAGAAACGTGACAAATAAATAAATAAACAAATCTACTGTTGCACACCTAGACCAGGGGTCCTTTCACACTCCTCAATTTTAACATTATGAATCCACTTTTATTGCCATGGTTCCATTCTATGAAATGTTGGATTTGCACTTCAAGGAAGTGTCCATGCAATTCTGACAAAAAAGAGAATCAACATATTTGAAATGTGGTTCTGCAGATAATATGGATTGTCAAAATGACCAATAAATCAATCAAGCCTTCCTAGAATCTAAAATGACCAAATTGATAATGGGATATCTCTGGGCCGGAATATGACCTGTTAGGATCATAACTTATTGGGATAAGGATGATGACCTGTTAGGATCACAACTCACTGGGTAGCAGAGTTATGGAGGTATTCCTTTAGTTTATTGAGTAATGAATGCTCACTGGGCACATAGATATCTTGCTTCTATTTGATGCTCTCAGCAGACAAAGATTCAAGTAGACTTCTTTTAAAATAACATGTTTGTTTACACATAACTTCATGTATTTGAATATATAGGCACATTTCTTATCAAGTTAAACTTTAAAACATTTCAGTTTCTATCTTTAACTTATTGTCTTTAACAGTCTCTTCAAAAACTGTATTGTTCTGTACAGTTCTCTTTCATAAGAGTCTACTTTCAAAGAATTCAGGCATCAACAGATTTCTACCTTCCTATACTGACATCTGACAGAAAAACAGACTTCTGTATTCAAGATGACTCGAGGCTTACCTGTCTTCTAACTTCTAACACTGACTTCTGTTATCTAACTGACTCAAGTCTCAACTATCATCATGTTTAAAATGCATTCTAAACAGTCACATGACCTGCAGCCCCTCCCACTGCCTTAAGTATATAGCGCTAAGGAAACTGCAAACCAAGTAAGACATACTGTAGCAGGAAAAATCCTACCAAATATTACCCCTTTGACTCCAAGGCTGCTATCCGTGCGGGCGCAGGAACGAGAAGACGTGACAACTGGGTTACTTTTCAGGAAACACAGTTTATTCCAAATCCACAGCTGTAGGGTCTGCCCTTTGGCGTAACAAGACGCAAGGAACAGAACACCCCCTCCTTCCAGTCATTCAGTTTTATACAATCAATGGAGCCGGTCTAAGTCCCGCCCCGTTCATTCATTTCACTGGCTAACACTCATGATGTGCTTCTGATTCTAACCAATTAACAATGCATTAGGTAATCTAATAATTCATTGGCTAACAAACATTGCGCAGTTTATTTTCCCTGACCAGTTATTAAAGCTTTGTCTATGTGCGTAGATTGTCCCTATATTGTTACTTTTCTGATAAGCTTTCCCATGGACCGGCCAAGTGGGTGTTTCATTAGGCTAACACATGTGATGTCTCCTAGACCAATCACTGTCTAGTAAACAAAGAGCACATGGTTTTCTCTGAGCCAATTGTAATGCATCAGGACAACCAATGAGGTGGCGTCCCTTCTAAACCAATCACTGCTGTTCTCTAGCGTGCTTGTTAACTCTGCCTCCTTCTCTATGCCTAGCCTATGCTTGGGTAGCATTCTCTCCTAGCATTTCTTCTGCAACTCAATGAATCTCCTTCAATACACTTCAAGAAATACAACAACACATTATAAACAGACGTGACATTAAATAGAGGAGGCTTGAGAAGGTTGCTATCTCCAACAATTTATTCTATTGTAGCTTGAGCATATCATGAGATGTCATGACTTACTATAAAACAATGTAGGATTTGGTAAAGTGGGAGGCATTGGGGGGGGGGAATGGGGTCCACTTCATTAAAGATATATACTTAATTAAGGAAGCCATAGGAGACTAGCATGGCCGCTGATGGTGGGATATCTTGGAGGTCTCACATTCATAGGGTCACCATAAGTACAGGCTGGCTTGATAGCAATTAACAACAAAACTTAGACTTCTGCCAGAGAGATTGCAAATCTCAGAATTCCATAGGACGCTACAATACCATTTGCAGTATAATCATATAGCTATAATAAGATGCAAAGGGACTCAGGCCTATTGTGCATGCAGCTTGGTGCAGAAATGGGAGAAACTTTGTGTACAATTGGAAGTGTCTTTGAAATTTCTTCTGCCACCAGTGGTTTGTCTGAAGATGCAAGCAGTGATAAAGTAGCAGAGCTTGTTGTGAGACCTGCTTTTCCCTAAATTAAAACGTTATTGTATGTTTGATTACAGACTGGAGGAGTGTTCACATTTGGTTCCGGTTCATGCGGGCAACTGGGTCATGATTCCTTCAATAACGAAATCAACCCCAGAAGAGTTTTAGAGCTGATGGGCAGTGAGGTGTCCCAGATTGCATGTGGTAGGTGAGTGATAGTGTATGCTTTTTCTTCATTGGTGTGGTGAGTGTCACAGTTGTTTGGACAATAACCAAGTGAAAGTTGGGGCACCCAGAACGGAGATGTCATAGATAATGGAATTACTGATGCTTTCATAAATTCCCTCTGTAAAAGACGGTTCTTAATTTGGGTGGTTATTTTCAATTGTTTTTGTAACAAGCAGCTGGGATATTCTGCAGACATGGGACACAGAGATTCAGATCAGTGTAAAATTTGCTCTATCTATCTATCTATCATCTATCTATCACTCCATGTGGGTACTAAAAGAGGGTTTAAAAAAGTGTGATGCTAAATAATGATGTCTTACATATTTAAGATTGCAACTCCCAGAATCCCCCAGATATTACTATCACTGTGTCATTCTGGATGCTGGATTAGGGGAATGATAGTCCTGAAAGTATTTATAGGCTCTGATAGAATGCATGAAAGGGAGAATTCTGTTTTATATTGATTGTATTGTTACCCTGTCTTTCTGAAAGTAGTGCTCATACACATAACATTATTGTTGTTTGCAGACAGCACACTTTAGCCTTTGTGCCTTCTTCAGGACTTATCTATGCATTTGGCTGTGGAATCAAAGGCCAGTTGGGATCTGGGCACACCTGCAATGTGAAATGTCCTTCTCCAGTCAAAGGCCACTGGGCAGCTCACAAGGAGGCAATTTCTATTAGAACTGGTAAGTGTGGGCACAATAGAGCAGGCTATGCTTAGATTCTGGATGATGCGCAGCTGGCTGGAGTCGGCGCTTATGAAAGCTGAGACTGGTCTGGTTGCAATTAAGGCCGGGCATGGCTGCTTTTTGCTTACTGCCAATGCATGCATCCTTTTTGAATTGATACATTTATGATGTAGTGATCTTGCCACCACACTTCCAATTTGAGAATATTAAAAGAGCAAAATGGGTCCCGCTCCTAAACTTTGAGAGCCGCCATGTGGAGAATTGACATGACAAAGTAGTTTGGCTGTTGAAATTGACATTAATAAACTGGTTACCCAAAGAAAATTAAAGATAGAGTAATCAGATATACAGATACTTAAATAAAGCACAATTACACTAATCAAAACATAATTGCACCAAAAAAATTCCTAGATTATCAAACTGCTAAAATGTAAACAATGCCTGACATTGGTTGTAATTTAAAATAGACGTCAGTACCATAAGGTACTAATTAAATTATTCTAGTCCTCCCCCTCTCCATACACTAAGATGCATAAGTGTGTTTTCAGAAGTTTCCTGAAGGAGATGAGGGTGGGGGCCTTTTTTTTCTTTAGGAAGGGAGTTCCTTTCTTTAGGACGGGAACTATCACAGAGAAGGCACTCTCTCTCGTTCCTACCAACCGCGCTTGTGACAGGGGTGGGACTGTGAGTAGGGCCTCCTCCTCTGACTGCAGTTTATATAGGGAGATGTAGTTAGACAAATAGCCTGGACCCTAACCATTTAGGGCTTTATAGGTAATGACCAGCACTTTGTATTTAGCCCAGAAGCAGACCAGCAGCCAGTGGAGTTGCCGTAACATAGGAGTGTTTCTCTCCTTGTGCAGAGCCCCAGTTAGTAATCTGGCTGCTGATCTTTGGACTAGATGTAGCTTCCAAACTATCTTCAAAGGCAGCCACGTAGAGGGTGTTGCAGTAGTTTAAATGGGATGTAAATAAGGCATGGACTACTATGGTCAAGTCAGACGTCTCAAGGTACAGGCGCAGCTGGCGCACAAGTTTTAACTGTGGGAAGGTGCTCCTGGCCACTGTTGACACCTGGGGTTCCAGGGTTAGCGATGAGTCCAGGATCATCTCCAGATTGCAAATCTGTGTCTTCAGAGGAAGTGTGACCCCATCCAGCACAGACTGCAACCCAATACCCTGTTCTGCCTTTCTGGTGACTAGGAGTACCTCTGTCTTGTCTGGATTTAGTTTATTTATTTATTATTCAAATTTGTGAGTCGCCACTCCCAGATGGCTCGGGGCGACTTACATAAGGCATAATGCAAAACATACAAGCAACACAATAAAGCAATACAACAGGGAAGGGGAAAGGGAGGGGGTATAGGGACAAGTCACACCACTTGCTAGGTCAGACCAAGTGGGATAGTTTTAAAATCAGAAGGAGGCAGTCTGGGAGTTCCTAGACGAATACCTCGAGGCTGCTTGCCTGTGGGAGGGGGAGTAGCTCTCTCACCATGCAAAGGCCCCCCAAAAAGACTCCTGCTGGATGATGTTACTTCCCTCTTTAGCCTAAGGCGAGCCCAGGAGGGCTCCAGCCGAAAGCTCGAGTTCCAAATGGTCCTGGACCGAGAAGTCCTCCAAGTGCTGGACCTAAAAGATCTGGGACTTTTTTCTTGAGAGAGGCTGGCCGGAGGCCTGCCGGCGACCGGGGCTCCATTACTGGGACGGGGCGCCGGCTTCCCCCGGCGGCCCGCAGAAGGGTCAACCGGTGGGTGTCGGCGCCTCCTCGCTCCGCGATGCCGCCTCCGTCCTCTCCTGTGGCTGCGCAACCTCTGAGATGAGCCACTTCTGGTTCTTCGGTCCTCCAGGGGCGGGGACTTCCAGTGAGGGCCATTTCCGGCTCCCACCTCCTCTCAGGAAGAAGACGTCCTGGACCGCCCGGCGTCTTCAAGGTCGGCCGCCATCTTTGGTGGCCAACCCAAGCTCGAGACAGGTCCATCCGACGGAGGAAGGTAGGCAAGCAGCGGCTCGACTATCCCCTCCAGTCTCCCAGCCACATCATGTCCCACGGCGGCTTCCCCAGTCGGGTCCTCTGCGCGATCCTTGGTCGCCGCCAGTCCACCGACCACACCAGGCTCCAAGTCCTCCGCTGGGAAGTCCCAGGACCTGTCCCAATCGAGGTCAGGGTCCTCAGGGAAGTCGGGTCGGGGGCTGTCCATCGTCGCAGGGCCCGAGAGTCAGGTGGAATCGCCTTCTGTGCAGGGTCGAAGGGAGGAGACAAAGTTTCAGCTTGTTGGCCCTCATCCAGTCCATCACTAATGACAGGCACAGGTTCAGGGGCAGGACGCCATCCTTGGCTTTCAGTGGAAAGGAGTAATAGAGTTGGGTGTCACCTGTGTAATTATTGCAATATTATTGTGTACTTGCCTACAAGCCTTTTGTATAATTCAGGTTGTGGTTGCTGTCAATGGGAGAGCAGATGTTTTTCATGCAGAAGATTGCAGATTTAATCCCCGACTTTTCTGTATGAAGCCTGAATGAAGATATGGAAAACTGCCACCAATTAATTTAGACAACACTGAGTTATGGGGACCAATGAATAGATTTTTTTCTACTTAGCATTACTTCATAGTATACAAAATAAAATGGAGTTTTCATCGATGCTTCTTATCTTCAAAAGGCTAGGAAAGGAGAGATAATCAATTGTTAACTTTTCAAAGCAACAAAGAAAACTGGCACAAAATACATTTCCGTTCAGTCTTCAAGCTGTAATAGGCAGACACGGGCCTGAAAGACTCATTAAAATCTGTCTTTTGTTGCTTTTTTAATTTGCTTTTTGTTATCGTAGTTTCCCAAGGGAAAAGGAGCAAGATGTCTGTGATTTGCAGAGCCATATCTAATTGGTATCCATCTTCTTCAACAGATGCCTACAAACATTACATTGTTAAACATATCTTCTCTGGAGGAGACCAAACATTTGTACTTTGTTCTGAAAGAGAGGTAATATAAAGTCGTTACGTTACTGGTGATGTTTGTGTGTGTGTGTGTGTATGAGAGGGTCATTTGTGAGCTATTGGGATGTTATTTCTCTGTTTGTTCTGTATGTTTGGCAAAATCCAGGAGTGAGATTCAACTCTCATACAACTGTGAACTCAATGTGTAAGGTAAATACAGTTGTAGCACTACAATTCTTCTTTAACTGTGACTGTACCCCAAGGAATATTGGGGCTTATAGTTTTGTGAGGCACTAAGGGTCTCTATCTGAGAACTCTAAATACTCCTCCCTAAACTGCAATTCCCAGGATTTCATAGAACAGAATCATGGTAATTAAAGTGGAATCATAACCTTTAAATGTGTTGTGTGTAAGGGCCTCTGGTTTTGAGAATGCACCATTGCAGTGAATATAAGACTGAGAAGATTAAAGAAACAAAGAGAGGCAGTATTAAATCGACTCTTGGAGAGTAATTTTTGAGAATGAGATATAACTTTCGAAAGTTAGGTTGGGTAACTATGGCCTCATAATATTTTTCAGCTACTATAAACCAGCACAGACAGTGGCAGAGGATTAGAGCAATGGTCCCAAATTTTGCTACTCCCAAATTTTGCTACTCCAGATGCTTAGGACTTCAGCTTCCAGAAGCCCCAGCCAATTTGGTTAACATTCAGGTATTCTGGGAGCTAAAGTCCAATACATCTGGAAGACCAAGGTGTGGGAATCACTGGAGTAGAGGAATGGCTACAGCTGCACATGCCTTTTGTGCTGAGGATTTGGCCTCTGTGTGTAGGAACATATGACCCCATTTAGAGAAAATTACTTCCCACTGTTGGGAAGAATGCATTTTGCTGCCTGAGGCAAAGAACACAGTAGGGTCCCTCATCCTATCCCATGAACGGAAACCAAATGGATTATTAAAGTAAAGGTAAAGGTTTCCCCTGACATTAAGTCTAGTTGTGTACAACTCGAGGGAGAGGGGTGCCCATCTCCATTTCTAAGCCAAAGAGCTGGCATTGTCCAAAGACACCTCCAAGATCATGTGGCCAGCATGACTGCACGGAGCACCGTTACCTTCCTGCGGAAGCGGTACTTATTGATCTACTCACATTTGCATGTTTTTGAACTGCTAGGTTGGCAGAAGCTGGGACTAACAGTAGGAACTCACCCCACTCCCCGGATTTGAACCGTCAACCTTCAGAAAGTTCAGCAGCTTAGCAGTTTAACCAGCTGCGACACCATGGGCTCCAGTGGACTGTTAATTGAATCTTAATTGAACAAGGGGATAGATAAGTTGTTCAGCCTACACAGCTTTGTTTTCCAAAAGAAGAGAACAGCTCAGTTCAGCAGGAAATGTTGGATAGACGCCCCACTTGCCTGTCACCTCACTGTGACTAATGGCAAAGCCATTTCTGCTTGCACACATTAATAAAAGCATCAGTGTTCTCCACCCATTTGATGAAATCATTCTTGAACCCCACTTTCTATTACAGAATTCTCCACCAGCAGATGACTTCCGGACCATTAATCAAAGTGATCATACCTGTTCAATTAATGATGATACGATAGATACGTGGAGACAAAAACTTTCGGAAAAGAAGAACCCTAATTCAGTGAAGTATGCTCATTTCTCTTGGGCTTAACATACTGTACCATGTTGTTTTTATGATTTGTTTATGAATTCGTGGTTGATGTGCCAAGTAAGAGGTCCCCTGAGAGCAATATTATTTTTCTGTAACTGATTTGTATGTATATGTGTTGTATAGCTTTCTACACCTCTACATTCTGTTATTTTCTCAAGATGAAGTTTTGTTTCTGAACATCCACCTGAAATTCTTCAGTAGTTTATTACTACTTCTTCTGCTGGACTAAAGAACAAACACAAAAATGTAGTTGTGAGTGGTAGACTCCACACATGCCAGATGTGTACATTAAAATATATAAGTTGCAAATATCTCCCATGCTTTTTAACATCTACATGAAACTGCTGGGTGAGGTCATCCGGAGTTTTGGAGTTCAGTGCCATCTGTACGCAGATGACACTCAACTCTGTTACTCCTTTCTACCGAATTCCAAGGAAGCCCACCGAATCCTGGACCAGTGCCTAGCAGCTGTTGCAAACTGGATGAGGGCTAACAAGCTGAAGCTTAACCCAAACAAGACAGAGGTCCTCCTGTTCAGTTGTGAAGCCAATTGGGGTATAGGGTGGCAACCTGTGCTCAACAGGGTCACACTCCTCCTGAGGACACAGGTCTGCAACTTGGGGGTCCTCCTGGATTCAACGCTGACACTTGATGCTCAGGTGTCAGTGATGGCCAGGAGGGCTTTTGCACAGCTAACGTTTGTGCGCCAGCTGCGACCGTAACTTGAGAAACCTGGCTTGGCCATGGTGGTCCATGCCTTGGTAACATCCAGATTGTATTATTTCAACACACTCTATGTCGGGCTGTCTTCAAAGGTGGCCCGGAAATTACAACTGGTGCAAAGGTTGACAGCCAGGCTTCTAACTGAAGCCAATCACATGGAGCGCATGATGCCCCTATTAAAGCAACTCCAGTGACTGCTGATAAGTTTCCTGTCCCAATTCAAGGTGCAGGTTATGACCTACAATGCCCTAAACTGTTCAGGCCCTGCCTATCTTTGCGATTGCATCTTTCCCTATGAACTAGCATGGGCTCTAAGATCTGCTGGGGAGGCCCGCCTCTTGCTTCCACCACCATCACAGGCATGGCTGGTGGGGATGAGGGTGTGGGCCTTTTCAGTGGTGGCCCCCCAACTTTGGAACACCCTCCCCAGGGAGATTAGGCAAGTCCCCACACTGTCCTCCTTTCGCAGGGATCTGAAAACCTGGATGTTCCAGCAAGCATTTGAGAATGGCAGGTCCCTAGAATAAATGCCCAGTCCCTAGGTCACCAGATAGTATTCTGTTCTCTATACCTCATCCAGTTTCCTGGCCCTATGGTACACTGTTTTGCACTCTCCCATGCCTGACCCTTTTATAGCCTGGTCATGCTCATTTTAGTAATTCTGGTCATTGATTTTTGTTGAACATTGTCTGATGGAGCTTCAACGCTGCTGTTTTATTCTCTTATGTTTAATTGGGTTTTATCTGGATTGTTGTATTTTACGATGCTCCTATTTTAGTGGTGTTTTTGTTTTAATGGATTGGTTTCCTTTTTTGTCTGTTTGTCTGTCCCATATTATATAATGCATGTAATATTACTAATAATATTTTGATATAGTGGTATAGTACAATATAGCAATATATAATACTAATAAGGTGCTGTTCTAATAACTATAATATATTGTATGTACATATAATATTGATCATAATATTGTTATACAATATAATACTAATAATACCATATAATATAACAATTATATATTTTATTTTACATATAATATTGCTAATAATATTGCAGTATAGTGGTATAGTACAGTATAGTAATATAATATACTAATATTGTGCTATGCTAATAATTATAATATATTGTGTGTACATATAATGTTAATCATATTAGTGTAATACAATATAATAATATAAAATATATTTTACCTGTAATATTACTAATAATGTTACAGTATAGTGCAGTGTTTCCCAACCTTTTTTGAGCCGCTGCACACTTTTTACATTTGCAAAATCCTGGGGCACACCACCAACCAAAATGACACAAAATGACACTCTAACATAGTAATACATATAGTTAATATGTTTTTTAAATGTATTTATACACTCATTGTGAAACCTGAACCTGTTAAAATGAACTCAACATAGATATCCTGGCAGGAATGGCAGAAAGACAGAAACTTCCCACACAGAACTCCCATAACCAAGAGAAAATGCTATAAGAGTTTGGTGAAAATTGACCTTGTGTTTTGGAGTTGTAGTTCACCTATATCCAGAGAGCACTGTGGACTCAAACAATGTTGGATCAGGACCAAACTTGGCATGAATACTCAATATGCCCAAATATGAACGCAGATGGAGTTCAGGGGAAGTAGACCTTGACATTTGGGAGTTGTAGTTGCTGGGATTTATAGTTCCCCTACAATCAAAGAGCATTCTGAACCCCACCAGTGATAGAACTGGGCCAAACTTCGCACACAGAATCCCCAGGAGGCACGAGGAGGTCTCTACTTGGGGAAAGGGAGGCGGGCCTTCCCAATGCATGGAGAGGGAGAGACCAAGTAGACAACGGGTGGGGAGGGGGGTGTTTGTAATTTTGTGCCTTTATCGAGGTAGGTTTCTTAGGGTTTTTATACTTCAACACACTAATACTAATATTGTGCTATGCTAATAATATAATATATTGTAAGTACATATAACTTGTAAGCGCTCTGAGTCCTCTTTGGGGAGATGATGGCGGGGTATAAGAATAAAGTTATTAATTTAGGCATGCTGTACAGTTTGGATTGTTTTATTGGTTTTTGACACCTACAGAGATACTATCTTGGGTGTAAAAAATATAATTTTTAGGAATATTTCAGGAATCTGCAGTGAGGTTCAAATTAACAAGATATACTTGAGGTGTCCTAGGAATTCTAGTCCAAGTAATATTTCCATTCTCTGTCTAACAACAAGAAGAGCTGAATTCATTTGGGAAATCAAAAGGTAAATATTAAGTGGAATACATGTGCTAGTGTCTCATAACCATTTTGCCTGTCTTGTCTCTAAGCAGTGAGGTTGTCCAGATCCTTTCCTCAGCTGCCTGCTGGAATGGAAGCTTCTTAGAAAAGAAGTAAGTGGCTTTAAGCCAGTCAATTTCAAATCATTGTTTTTCCATGTGTTATATGATTGTGAAAGTTGGTTGAGCAGATATTAGCCACAGAATTCTCTGCTCATTGAGGGCTAGTTAGGTTTGGATCAGCGAGGAGGACCAATTTGATCTGTGGCTTCCTGACAAAGGAAGGTGGAGGTGGAAAATAAGAAAAGATGGGGCCCAGTCCATCAGGAACAATGCCTCCGCACATCCTGTTAAATAGGAGTGAATGTTATATTTTTTAAAACCCTCTCAGTCTAAGATCAAATGTGTGTGGAGTGAAGAAAGGACAGTGGCTCAGTAGAGTGTCTTATATAAGGCTTTTGACAGCTGATGCTGGTATTAGAGGAAGCTCCTCCCTGGCTGAACTTACAGACTGTCAGGACTGATTCTGTGCTCAAGGATCACTTGACATGAAGCTCCAGGAGACAGAGAGCCTTCCTTGCTGCATTGTCTTAAGTTGTTATGGCAATGGTAGTTATGCCACTGCGTGCTATGTTTAGCTTTTTGTCTACCCAATGAGCTTTTGCAGAAAACTGGGGAAAATATGTGATCGAAACCCTGCTCCAAGAGTAGATGTTCTGCTGTTGCAGTTAACAAAGGTAGCTAGGATGTGGCCAGAACCAGCCTAGTGACTTATGCAGTGTGGGGCTGGTATAGGCAAGCAGGTATGACCAAACAGGTATGGGCAAAGTTCAGCCCTCCAGGTGTTTTGAACTTCAACTCCCACAATTCCTAACAGCCTTGGCTGTTAGGAATTGTGGGAGTTGAAGTCAAAAACACCTGGAGGGCTGAACTTTGCCTATGCCTGGGTTAGACCCCTTTCAGTCCATTAATTAATGTTGAACCAAAATATAGGGAAATCCCATTGGTTCAGCGAGTCTGCGCTGATCAGGACGAAAAGTACAGGTTCTTTAAGGCAGTGTTTCCCAACCTTTTTTGAGCCGCGGCACACTTTTAACATTAAAAAAATCCGGGGGCACACCACCAGCCAAAATGACACTCTAACACAGTAAAGAACGGCTGGGGGATGATGGCCTGCTGGGAGCAGCTGCTGGGAGTGCCAAAGCCAGGGGAGGGGGCGGAGCCAGGCCGTGCCATGCCCCGCCCCTCCCCCATCTTCACCTCTCCCAGTAGCTGCTCCAGCCTTGAGGGGGCAGTGCCAAGCCAGCGGTGCCAGAGCCAGGACAATGGTGGCTTCGCACTGTCCCCTCAAGGCTGGAGCAGCTGCTGGGAGTGCCAAAGCCGGGGGAGGGGGCGGAGCCAGGCCGCACCATGCCCCCCCCTCCCCCCAGCTTCAGCTCTCCCATGGAGGAGCATGAGTGGTGGATGGGCTTCAGTAGGCGGGGCTCCTCCACGCGGCTTCAGCGAGCGAGGGGCGAGAGTCATGGCGGATTGGAGGCTGGCTGGAAAAATGGTCGAAGGAGGCAGCGCCCTGGCCCCTTTTGTTTCTTCGCCACCGCCCGGCCTTCCTCCTCCTCCCCCAAGCAGCAGGAGTTTGGCAGGAGGAGGGGGGAAGGAAGGGGGGCAGAGAGCTTTTCTCGCGGCACAGCAGGAGGTCCGTCACGACACTGGTTGAGAAACACTGCTTTAAGGGATGTTGTGCAAGGAGGTATCCAGTATCTTCTTATTCTTATCATTTATTTGCATTGTACCATTGATGTGCAGAGTTGTGCTTGGGTGAGTTCAAGCAAACTCTTTGCTGGTCTTAAATTATTCTTAGACTTTTGGCTAGGGACTCTTGTTCCATCCAGTACAAGTGCCTTTAAGTCACCTTCGATGTCTGTATTAAATTACTCCCATCATTTCAAGTAGTCCAAACGGGCAGCAGCCAGATTTCTCACCGGAGCAGTGTACAGAGAGCACACAACTCCCTTGCTATGTTACTTTCACTGGCTGACAGTTTGCTACCGAGCACAATTTAAAGTGCTGGCTTTAGCCTATAAAGCCCAGTTTACCTGTCTAAACATATCTCCCTCTCTGAGCCAGCAAGGAGGTTAAGGTCTTCTGGGGAGGCCCTGCTCTAGATCCCGCCTCCTTCGCAAGCGCAGTTGGTAGGGATGAGAGACAGAGTCTTCTCAGTGGCGGCCCCTCAGTTATGGAAATTTGATCAGCCCCCTCCCTCCTGATCTTTAGGAAAAGGCTAAAGATGTGGATTTTTATGTGCAACCAAGCATTCATTGAGTAATCTATCGGTTAAATAAGAAAAGATGAAATAGTGCAATGACAATTTGAACGGTTGCAGACTACAATATTGGTGCTTCATTAATAACCTGTAAACACAAAGAGTGTAACAAAGAGTACTCAGAACACTTACTATTAATTGGCAATCAGTTCCTGTTTTAAATGATAAAGACAGTCATTCAACCGATAGCGAACTGTGACACTTGTTCTTATTAATCATAACCCAAATGCGATGTTATTAATTTCTTAAATGTTGTATTCTATTGTTCTACTTTCACCTGACTTAGCCGATGGTTTGTTGACCGAAATAAAGGCTACTGACTGACTGACTGAATATTGGATTGCATGATTTTAGATACCTGGTTTTATATGTTTTTATTATGTGTGTTTTGGCATTGAATTGCTGCCTATTTATATTAGCCACCTTGGGGCTCCTACGGGTTGGGAAGGGTGGGGCATAAATACAGTAAATAAATACATCATAAATCATTTATACCCAGACTGTTCCAAGTGCCTTCAGACTAAGGAGCTCAAAATGTAAACTTGCTATTTTGTAAGTTAGATGTTGCCCTAGGACTGAAGAGACTTAGGTTCAAATCCCTATTTTGCCAACAATCGCAATGGGGGAGCTTGGACCTATCATTGTGTTTCAACCTCACTTACCTCACAAGGCTTCAATGCAGATAAAAATAAGGAGGAGAATCTTATATGTAATTTTGAGCACGTTGGAAGAAAGACAAAACTGAAATATAACCACTGAATAAATTATGAATGTGTTGCACATTAGACACGACTCATTTTTTAATTTTTAATTTTTTTTTAGAATAGATGAACATTTTAAAACTAGTCCCAAAATTCCAGGGATCGACTTGGATTCCACCAGAGTGATGTTTGATAAACTAATGACATCTCAGCATGCTATCTTGCTTGAACAGGTATGACTCTCAAGGGCTTAGCACTGAAGCAAACTATCGCTTTCTGCAAAATCATGCTGTTTGGGAATGATGGGAGTTATAGTCACACATCTACATGGCACTCGGTTGGGGGAGGCTACAACAGATCTTTGAAGCCACACCTTCTCCACTGTTGCAGTTTAAACCATCTGCAGGATTACTATTGGCAAAAATACATACAGTTCTCTGCCCCCGCTGTCTGTGTGTAAAGGGAGAAGTGTGTTTCGCCCACATGATTACTATGTGCCTCCAATATGTGCCTGAAATCTGTCTGGTCTATTTTCTTGTTGCTATGAAGTTAGATGCTTGAGTTTTTAGAAACCAGGCTCCTGCTTGATTATCAAGTAAGCCTGTGTCTTGCTGTGAAGGGGCTTAGATGATAAAACGGAGGGTAAAGGTAAGGGTTTCCCTTTGACATTGTCTCGTCGAGTCCGACTCTGGTGGGTGGTGCTCATTTCCATTTCTAAGCCGAAGAGCCGGTGTTGTCTGTAGAATCCTCCAAGGTCATGTGGCTGACTGCATGAGGCACTATTACCTTCCCACCGAAGTGGTACCTATTGATCTACTCACATTTGCATGTTTTTAGAACTGCTAGGTTGGCAGGAGCTGGGGCTATCATTGGGAGCTCATCCCGTCTGTGGATTCAAACCACTGACCTTTCAATCAGCAAGTTCAGAAGCTCAGTAGTTTAACCCACTGTGCCACTGTGGCCCTTAAAATGGAGCGTTCTGACTTTTAAATTGGAGTCATACTGACATAGTCCTTTGCATGGTTTATCCAATTTAGTTTGTTTTCCTGGTGCCAGAACTGAGTAGAAAGAACCCGCATAGAACTGTGGTCTGAACCTTGTTTTTCTTCTTCTTTTCCCTCTTCCCAGATCTCGAAGAGTTTTGAAAGCTTTTTGATCCCACAGCTCCCCAGCTCCCCACCAGATGTTGAAGCCATGAGAATTTATCTGATTCTGCCAGAATTCCCACCTTTTCAAGATTCAAAGAACTATGTCACCTTGACACTTCCATTGGCAATGGCCATATTGCGCCTGGACAGGAACCCCAGTAAAGTTTTAGGTACATTTTTTTCTTTAAGAAGGAAATTATTCACATATATCAGCTGTTTCAAATACTGGAACATGTTTTCCACCTAGTCCAGAGCATTGACTGTCTGTACCTATTTTGAGGCATTGAATGTTTGCCTTTTTATGTTTAAATTGTCCTGAGTCCTTTTGGAGAGAGGGCTGTCTAGAAATAAAAAACTATTTTTTCCTCCTCCTCCTCCTCTTTGATAGATAACAAGATTATCACACAGCAAACAAGATCACTATGCTGGCTTTTGTATTGATCACACGTCGGGGCACTTCCCAAGTGTGTAGGACTGTGTGATATATTGGTGAATTATACCTGCAGATCCGAGTAGGGTGGCCTTTTGGTAATTTTGTGAGCAGCGATTGTGTTTAAGTGCATGCCAAGGTCTTTAGGCACTGCACTCAGTGTGCCGATCACTACTGGGACCACCTTTTACTGGCTTGTGCCAGAGTCTCTGCAGTTCAATCTTGAAATCCTTGTATCGTGTCAGCTTTTCCAGTTATTTCTCTTCAATCCTGCTGTCACCTGGGATTGCAACATCAACGATCCATATTTGTTTTTAACACAATCGTGAGGTCAGGAGTATTATGCTCCAAAACTCTGTCAGTGTGAATTCAGAAGTCCCAGAGTAATTTGACGTGTTCATTTTCTGTAACTTTTTCAGGCTTGTGATCCCACCGGTTCTTTGTCGCAACACCTGGGCTATTATTTTTATTTATTTATTATTATTGTTATTGTTGTTTCTTGACTTTCTAAAAATAAGCCCAGATGCCTTTTTTCTTTTCCTTCTCCACCACAAGTCCCCAGAGAGATCTACCAGTCTCCAAAGCAATCAAGAAGGTTTTGTCAAATTTCCTGAAACTTCTCATTGTCTCTTTTAGGAAATTGTAATCTTCCTTCCTGTGGTTCCTTCTGATGATTCAGTGTACACAAACTTTGTTTCGTACACACAATTATTTTAAATTGCTATATGAAATTACTTTCAGGCTATGTGTATAAGGTGTATATGGCACATAAATGAATTCCATGTTTAGACTTGGGTCACATCTCTGAGATATCTGATTACATTTAATATTTAATATGGCTTGCACTGTATTTAATATGTTGGAAGCCACTTTGGGTCCTTTTGTAGAAGAAAACTGGGATATAAATAAAGATTTATTATTATATTATTAATTACAGGTATTCAATAACCCAAGATCCAAAATACATCTGGTTCCATGCATTTTGGACAAGGAACATTCAACCTGTATAAAACGTACTTCAATGTGATACTGAGGCTAATAGTATGTTTTGATTTTCTGTCATCTACTTAGATAACTGGTGGTCTCAGATATGCCCGGGATACTTCTTGAGGCTGGTGGATCTCTATAAAGGGGCTGTTGTTTACCTCCTGAATGGAAGAAAAACATTATTGATCCCTGTCTTGTACAGTAGTTACATCACAGCTGCACTGAAACTTCTGGAGAAACTTCATAAAGTAAGAAGGCTACTCGGTGCATGCAAGTGTGTGTTGTCCTGCACAGTTTTCAAAATTTGTATTTGCTGCCAGGTTGTGGCACAGTCACTTCTCTGGATGGCAGTCCTCAGAATCCCTCAAGCAACATGGCCGCTAACTGGGCTAGTTCCAGAATTCTACGAGTTGTAATCTCCCTCTGAGCTTTTTCTAATTTTGTACAGCTGTGTCCCTTTTGATGTGGCTGCTTCTCTGTCCTCTTGTCATTTATCTGTTGGGTTTCATGTTTGGAGTAGGACTTGTAGTATATGTAGAATCCAATGGGATGCACAGGCAGTACAGGCAGTCCCCAAGTTAGAAGCATCTAACTTACAAACAACTCATAGTTAAGAATGAGGGCGAAACAAGAGGAAGTAAGAAAAATCTACCCCTTGGGAAAGGAAATTCACTCCTGAAAGAGTTATTATCATGGGGGAAAAGTGTCTCCACAGAACCTTTATCACCAATCCTTGTTTCCACAACAAGCCTCTGTCTGTTTGTCTGTCTATCTGTATATGGCTAGAGTGTCCCTGTTCCAACTTACAAACAAATTCAACTAAAGAACAAACCTACAGAACCTATCTTGTTCATAACTTGGGGACTGCCTGTATACTGAGACTGGCTCTGCATAGTCAGTATAGTAAGACCCCAGTAACCCCAAGACCCATATCCACAGTTTCACTTATTATTGCCCGTGTGGGAAAGTGGTCACTCTTGGAATTTGCTAGGCTAACCAGGTGATTCTATAATATACATTACCGGAAATTAGCAGATTTGTGTTGGAGGAACTAGCATGCTTCTAGTGAAAATATATCTCCAGGAACCACTATGTCCTCCAACACAACTCTTTGGTATGCTGGGGCCACAGATATGGAGGGGCTTATTATAACGTGACTCAATAAGTGTTGTAAGGTTAGATATGTTTTAATGACTGTTTTAATGTATATGTTTATTTTACTATGTATGTATGTTTACATGGCATCAAATCATTGTCTATATACTGTATGTAAACTGCCTTGAGTCCTCCACAGGGTTGAGAAAGGTGGGGTACAAATATGGTAAATAAAATAAATAATATTATATACGTTAATATTGTGATGTACTTAAGAACCTAAGAAGATGCCTTATACTGCGTCAGACTATTAACCCGTGTAGTAAGTTTGGTCAACTCTGACTCTCCAGCGTTTCAGGTGCTATTTTTATGGCCTGGTCTGGAAATTGCTTGTATTCTCTAATGCAGTGTTTCCCAACCAGTTTGCCATGAGCAATCATCAGGTGTGCCGTGGGAAATTGGAACCTCCAGGAGAGGGGGAGAGTCTAGTGTGTTGGAAGTATAAAAAGCCTAAGAAACCTACCTCGATAAAGGCACAAAATTACAAACACCCCCTCCCCACCCGTTGTCTACTTGGTCTCTCCCTCTCCATGCATTGGGAAGGCCCGCCTCCCTTTCCCCAAGTAGAGACCTCCTCTTGCCTCCTGGGGGTTCTGTGTGGGAAGTTTGGCCCAGTTCTATCACTGGTGGGGTTCAGAATGCTCTTTGATTGTAGGGGAACTATAAATCCCAGCAACTACAACTCCCAAATGTCAAGGTCTATTTCCCCTGAACTCCATCTGCATTCATCTTTGGGCATATTGAGTATTCATGCCAAGTTTGGTCCTGATCCAACATTGTTTGAGTCCACAGTGCTCTCTGGATATAGGTGAACTACAACTCCAAAACTCAAGGTCAATGCCCACCAAACTCTTATAGTATTTTCTCTTGGTTATGGGAGTTCTGTGTGGGAAGTTTCTGTCTTTCTGCCATTCCTGCCAGGATATCTATGTTGAGTTCATTGAAACTGACCCAGGTTTCACACTGAGTGTAGAAATCCATTTAAAAAACATATTAACTATATGTATTACTGTGTTAGAGTGTCATTTTGGTCGGTGGTGTGCCCCAGGATTTTGCAAATGTAAAAAGTGTGCCACTGCTTAAAAAAGGTTGGGAAACACTGCTCTAATGGTCATTCATTCAGCTGGAAAACAGGCTTGACACAGATTAAAAAATGTATTCAGGGTGGTGTTTTGCTGCAATGTGGTAAGGCTCATGCCTTTGGTATTTAGCTTAATTCTCATAGAAGCCTGCATGCAAATATAACATCTTGTTGCTTCCTTTGCTGTACATTTGTTCTAACTATTACCAGAGGATGTGTGTTTTTCAGCCATTCCTTTGCTATAATTTTGCCTTTCTTTGAGCTGTAATTTCCTAAGCTCGTGTTTTCACAAAGTATGGTTTTCATGCAGAATGGTAGCACTAAAATGTTCATTGCCTTCATTTTCTTTTTCAAATCAGGTCAATCAGAAAGCTAGGCATGTAGAATATGACAAGTTTTACATCCCAGAAATTTCCACTCTGGTGGATATTCAGGAAGACTATCTGATGTGGTTCTTACATCAAGCTGGAATGGTAAGAGGCTTCATCTAGTGAAGGAGAAAAGGGAACAGCATGGGGATGTAACTGTGTATTGCCTTGTGCACCTTGTGCCATCCAGATTTTCTGCAGTCTTTTCTCTATGGGCCATCCAAACGCAGTCGTGGTCATCTGTAGCATCATGTCTTTCCCTCAGTTTGGAAGCTTACATCAGTTGAAATAAGCAAATTTAAAAAATTCACAGAGCACAAATGGTTTTGAACATTTCAAAACATATATGATGAACTCTCCGAATCTACGAACTCAGCCAACTGCTTACATCACTTGCCATATTATTAAATGGTGGCAATGTGAAAGCAGACACACTGGAGAGTGTATGCTTATGTTGCTGCTGTTTAATAATATGGGGCCAAGATCATCTGTGTTTTTTCTATCCACATGAGGTCCTGAAACTAAACTCCTGCCAATACAATGGCCTACTGTATAGTATATTTCTCCTTGAGATTTTTGTCAGAATATTAGTATCAAAATGAAATTAATGGTGTCTTGATAGGAAACTCACAGCCTTTTTCTGTCTCTTTTTCCTTCTCTACCTGCCTGCCTTGTCCTGTGCAGAAAGTGAGACCACCTATCATGCAGGTAAAAACTCAAAGTGAGCTTGCCAAAGTCGTTTTCAGCAGAAGCTTAGGCTGCCACCACTAAATCAAACTCTTTCTTTTCTAGGATGCTGTGACTCTGTGTTCTTATCCATTCATCTTCGATGCACAAGCCAAAACGAAGATGCTGCAGACTAATGCAGAACTACAGATGCAGGTATTTAGCTTTCATGTCTATTCTGTACATCTCCTGCTTCCCTTGTATTACAAAATGGGTGCCATTTTCAGGATATCTCATTATGTACATAGATGCAAATATAGGTATTCTCAAATCTGAAAAGTTCAAAATTCTCAACACTTCCGGTCCCAAGTGTTTTGGAGAAGGGAAACTCAATCTGCAACAACTAAGTCTTTTCAACCCTAGTCTGTTATATTTATATTTTCCAGTAGGTGGCAACAGTAGAAAGAATTAAAGGTGACTTAGAAGTCTATGAAGTAAACAATACTGTAAATGCATTAGCACAATAAATCACTGTTGCTTTTATGTGAAAGCTGAACAAGTAGAATACCAAATTCCAGATGGCACTGAGGTATATTTGAGGAATTGGCACCCAAAAGAGTAATTTCCCCAAGCTCTACTAGAATCATGGAGACATATTGATTTAGATTTTCACCTTTAAAATTTGCATACATATCAATGGCTTCACTAGCTTCTATGTTCCCATTAGTGGGGGTTGTTTTGCAGTGACAAATGGGCATTCATCTTGGCTTGGGCAAAATATTCCTAAATTCAAGAAAGAAAAGAAGGTACTAGGGGTATCTTAGTTAACAACTAGTTCTTTAAAGAATTACTATTTTGAAGAGAGGTTTTTTTTAGTGTTATCCCATCCCCTGTCTATAAAATAAAAGTTGGGGGAATGTATGCTTTGTTGATGCTGTCTGTTTTTGGCTGTGTTTGTAGGTGGCCATCAGTGGAGCAAATCTGCAGAATGTTTTCATGCTTCTCACTTTGGAGCCTCTTTTGGCTCGAAGTCCTTTCTTGGTCCTTCATGTCCGTCGCAGCAACCTGGTTGGTGACGCTTTGAGGGAGTTGAGCATCCATTCTGACATTGACTTGAAAAAGCCTCTCAAGGTAAAGCCGTGTCTGTTCCTCACTCACATTGCTTTTATGAGTCTGGCCTTCATGTGGATCTAAACCTGTGTGTAAGACAGGGAAGAAGGGGACTTCCACAACTTGAAAAAGTTACTTTTTCTTGTGTGTCTTCAAGTTGTTTATAAATTAGGCAATCCTGTCCAGGATTTTCTTTGCAAGATTTGTTTAGAGGGGGCTTGCCTTTGCCTTCTGAAATGGAGAGATTGTGACTTGCCCAAAGCCACCTCAGGCCTCACCTACACTGTCATTATAATGTGTATTGGTCTGGATTCTATGGCAGACTCGTATAGTTCTGTTCAGTGAAGTTCAATCTGCATTATATGAGTTTATACTGACCATATTTTATGGCACCATAAAAGAAATACCAGAAAATGCAGGTGATTAAAGGAAGGAGGAAGTCTGTGATCAAGGGCTCTTCATCATAGATGGAGTGACAGCACCCTCTGTGGCCGGAATTGAGCACAACCTTCAGGATGCCGAAGTTGGGGAAAAATGCCGACATAATACCTCTATCTGTTGTCTGTTCTGTCTGTTTAACAGCATTGAATGTTTGCTGGGTTGTGTTCTGGGATTCGCCCTAAGTCCCCTTCGGGGTGAGAAGGGCAGAATATAAATGCTGTAAATAAGTAAATAGATAAATTATGTGGCAGTGTAGATGGGGCTTCGGTGGTTTCCACAGCTGAGCAGGTATGTGAATCCTGGTCTCCAGAGTTGTAGTCCAATGCTCAAACCAGTCCCAAATAAATCCTTAGCTGGTGGCTCTGTTGTTTGGGAAATTCTGATAGGTTTTATCCAAAACAGTTGACTTATCCAAGCTCTTGGCTCATTTCTATTTCCCATTGCAAAATACTCTAAGCACTGTCTGTTGTTCTATTCTCAAAAATTGTGTCACAATTTCCAGAATCTTTCCCTATACTTGCTGAGGGCTTCTGAAAGCTAAAAGCCAACAACATATAGGGAAACTACAGATTTGGTAACTACCAAGCTTCATTAAGATAGCATTGTTTATTTGTTGGGGCAGGTGATCTTTGATGGCGAGGAAGCTGTTGATGCTGGTGGAGTCACAAAGGAATTCTTCCTTCTGTTGCTAAAAGAGCTCCTGAATCCCATTTATGGGATGTTCACTTCCTACCCCGAATCAAACCTGCTGTGGTTTTCAGACACTGTGAGTATGATTTGGTTTATATGTGTTATTGGTTTACTGGTAAGCTTACTAAGCAATGTAGGTGCCACTTGGAGGTGTAGGCCCAGGTCTGAAAAGAGGTATGGCATTTTTCCAGATTTAGGTCTACCCTACACTAGCCTTCTCTGATCTTTTTAAATATTTAGGGCTACGAATTCTATCATACCCATTTCCAGTGTGGCCCATTGTCCAACACATCCGGAGAAATTGGTTAGGGAAATCTTTGTCTATCGTTTTCTTTTTCTAACTCTTTTTCCCCCTTTGCGTGTCCAAAGTGTTTTGTAGAGCACAATTGGTTTCATCTAATTGGCATCATCTGTGGCTTGGCGATCTACAACTTCACTGTGGTTGATCTTCACTTTCCATTGGCTCTCTATAAGAAACTTCTGAATGTGACACCTTGCTTAGAAGACTTGAAGGAACTGTCTCCCATGGAAGGAAGGTAGTCATTTCTAGCTGTGTATTTTCCTGTCCATTTTGCATGATCATTTGGCAGAGAATTGCTCCTGTGAGAGGAAAAACAAAGTGCTGTATAATTTTAGACGGGACTTCTGTTCCCCAAAGAGCATTGGTTTTACTTTTGCATATGAGAGTTTTATTTTTAAACTAGCTTGGGGACCCCGCGGTGCCTGGGCATTGTTTGTTTTGGGATGTTAGGTAATATCACTTAAGTTTGGTCCAAATCCGTTGTTGGCCGGGTTTAGGTCTCTCTAGATAAGGGTGAACTACAACTCCCAAATTCACTTGGGTGGTGGGCAGAATGATATTTGTGTAGGACATTGGTAGGGCTCTTGTTCCTGTTTACTGCACTCACTATAATCTGCAATGTCATTGGAGGAAGGGCCATTGGTGTTTCCTGCGTAGTGGAGCTATAGCTATTTGTGGAAGGGGCAGCCTGTTTGTGTAAGTGGACACACCAGCCACATCAGGGGTGCCCACACTTTTTCAGCATGCGAGCTACTTATATTAAAACCAAGTCAGAAAGATCTACCTACCTCCTCAAGGCTGGAGAGGGGAGGGGTGGGGGGGGGGGGGCTTGGCCAGAGGGGACGGAGCCAGGCCACTCCAAGCCTCTCCCCCTCCCCTCTGGCTTTGGAGCTTCCAGCAGCTTCTCCAGGCTTGAGGATGGCAATGCCAAGCCAGTGGTGACATAGCTAGCAGAAGGCTAGCTATGCCATCCTCAAGCCTGGAGAAGCTGCTGGTAGAGCGGAAGCCACAGGGGGGTGGAGCCAGGCCGTGCCAAGCCCCACCCCCTCTCCTCTGGCTTTGGAGCTCCCAGCAGCTTCTCCAGGCTTGAGGATGGCAATGCCAAGCCAGTGGTGGCATAGCTAGCACAAGGCTGGCTTGGCCCTGCCCTCCACAAGCCTGGAGCAGCTGCTGGGAGCGCCGAAGCCGGGGAGGGGGTGGGGCTTGGTGAGGCCTGGGTCTGAGAAGCTCCCCAGCTGGCTGGGATCGACCTCCTTCGGTCCCGGGATCGACTTTCTGGGCAGCCCTGAGCCACATACACACATGCATAATTTCACTTTTATTGTGTGGATAGAAGGTTATATTCAGATAAATAATTCATAAAACAACCCATAGAACACAAAGCAAGGTTTATAAAACTGAATTTTGACATGGAGTCTCACTGGAGGATCTAGGGATTCCTCGAGGGGACATTTTCATTAAATCAGCAAATAATCATCATCTCCAAAAGTCAAAGCCGCAGATGTGGAGGATTGATTGTATATTTTCAATAGTTAAGAAGCGAATCATTTATTCTCACTCCTATCCTATGACGCTCTCTTTCAGATATCTGACATCTTAAGTATAAGTAGTTTCGGTTTAGGTGGGATTTTATAGGTTATTATTTCTTCCTGAAATTCGATTCTAGAATTTGGGGAGAAAACCGTTCTAGAAGGATAATTGCATCTCAGATTTTTAACTTCTCTGTTTCTCTTTTCCTCCTACTGTCTTGTCTTTAGGAGTCTTCAGCAGCTTTTAGATTATCCCGGGGAAGACGTGGAAGAAACATTTTGCCTCTATTTTACAGTAAGACAAGTTCATATGTGTTTATGTTCATCTTTCCTTGTGGCTGTACATTAGGACCTGATACTTATCTCACAAAAGCTCTCAGAGGAAGGTGAGAATGAGAGAACACAAATGGCCCAGCAAGTACAGAGGCTTTGTCCTAGTGTAGCACTCTGGCCCCATCTACACTGCCATATCATGGAGTTTAGAACTGTGTTATATGGTCAGTATAGACTCACATAATGAACTTCAGTGCAGTTAAACTGTCTTATATGAGTGTATACAAGCCATGTAGATGAGGCTTCTATAAAACACGGGCACAATGGAATCTTTGGGGAGTCCTAATGTGCCAACACAGCCAAATAAAATGGACATACAGTATTTCAAAAGGCCAAAGTCATATATCTGGATAAGAAGCACCTGGTGGCGTAATGGGTTAAACTCTTGTGCCAGCAGGACCGCTGACCGAAAGCTCGGCGGTTTGAATCGGAGGCACAGAGTGAGCTCCCACCTGTCAGCTCCAGCTTCTCATGCAGGGACATGAGACGAACCTCCCACAGGATGGTAAAACATCCCGGTGTCCCCTGGGCAACGTCCTTGCAGACAGACAATTCTCTCACACCAGAAGTGACTTGCAGTCTCTCAAGTCGCTCCTGACACAAAAATGTCTGGATTTCATTGTTTTCATTACGACTTGGATGCTGCACATATACTTCATTTAAGATGCATTAATCACTGATGGTCACAATTTTTTTTCTTATTATTTTATTCCTGCTCCTTTCCCTATATCACTTTAAGCATGAATTTTAATCTCTATTTTCTGTAATTTAATATGTATTTTATAGAACTATGTTTTAATATGTAGCTTTTCTAGAAATACTTTTTAATGTGTGTAACTGTAGTGTTTTTGCAATGTTTATGTGTTTTAATTATACTGTAACCCACCTCGAGCTATGGATGAGAAGAGGTGGGTAATAAATAATTATTATTTATTATTAATAATAAATACATTAATATAATATAATATAATCACACAGTCCTAAACTCTTGGGAAGTGTTTGATTTGTGATTTTGTAATACGAAACCCAGCATATATATCTTGTTTGCTGTGTCATACTGTGTTTTTGTGTTAGTATAATCATCATCATCATCATCATTATTATTTCCCTACTGTGTGCCTTCTCAATGAGCATGTGATGAAAGATAACATGTATGCCTGTCTAAATTTTCGCCTCCAATGGTGAGATCAAAAATAAAGCAATTCTGTTGTTTCTTTTGGGTGGGAAAAACAGATATGCCGAGAAAGCTACGGTGTGGCAGAGCAGAAGAGCCTCATTCCCGATGGAGACAAAATCGCAGTACAAAAGGATAACAGGTGGGTTTGGCAAGCCTAACTTCTCCGTATCTCTGTCTTGTTTGGGAATAAGAACTATAGTAGCATCTGCCCACGAATCTGGGTAATTCAACATGGCTGTTATGAAATCAGACTGATAGCTTCAATTTAAATCTCCCAAAGGCGACTAAATGTTCAGTTCTTTAGATGGGATATATAAATATTAAGAAAAGCATAGTGGAGTACAAGAGCCTCTGGAGAATGTGTGAAACCAAATATTAAAATCCAATCGAACTATGAGAAAGGTAATAAAGAAAAGGTTCTGTTTTCTGCCCTTTGCCTTCCTTATTTTACTGACATTTGGCTGACTCCGGAGGGAAATGCAAACCAATAAAGTGTTGGCGTGTTATCTTACGCTTCACACTGCATCCTTTATTCTGTTATATTTGCAGTAGATTTATGCAAACACTAACCACTCAGGATTTGGTTTGTTATGAAATCTTACACTTAGCAGGAGGCCAACTGTACCAGACAAATATATTCAACATCCTGTTTCTGAAAGTGACTGGTCAGTAGTACTTGCTCCTAAGTTGTCTTTCCCTGCTGCTTTGGAAAATGGAGATTCTACATGACCATTGTGGTATCCATTAGTGGTGGCTGATCCATAAAAACATTGTTTCTAAACTCATGGTGGTGGTGGTGGTGGGGGATTTCTGTTGATGGATCGAAATAGAAAGTATTCCATTTTTTTTTACAAAAAGTTCGTAATTGAAACGTAATTAATAACGAATTTTGTTATTATTACGTTATTTGTTCCACACATGCGCTGGCCAGAGGAGAGTGGAGGGTGCTGCCTGCACTCCCCTCTGGCCAGCTGACACTCAAATGGGGGTTAAAGATAACCCCCGTTTGGGTCTCAGCTGGTGAGAGGAGGGTGCCAGGCTGCCCCCTCCACCCTCCTGTTTGTGTGTCAGATGGCGAGAGGAGGGTGGAGGGGTTAGCCTGGCACCCTCCTCTCCAGGCGAGACTCAAACAGGGGTTAAAGATAACCCCAGTTTGTGTGTCAGATGGCAACAGGAGGGTGGAGGGTGCAGCCTGGCACCCTCCTCTCACCAGCTGAGACCCAAACGGGGGTTAAAGATAGCCCCCATTTGTGTGTCAGATGGTGACAGGAGGGTGGAGGGGGCAGCCTGGCACCCTCCTCTCGTCAGCCGGGACCCAAACGGGGGTTATTTTTAACCTGTGTTTTGGTGTCATCTGGCGAGGGGGAAATGTTGCCTTCCACTCCCCTCTCGCCAGCTGACAACCAAAGGTGGAAACGACCTAATAACGCGCCCTTTACGTAAATGGCTGACCCAGTTTCGATTTAGAAAGGTCACTTCCGGGTTGGACGACAAGGTCAATATAGGGTCGAAATAATTTCAAATACGAAAAATTAACGAAAATCAAAGTATTATGGCCGGAGATATCCACCCCTAGTATCCATCATCTTTTCAGTGTTATATTATCCAAAGCCATTCAGAAGTCCTGAATGAAAGGTGGAGATAAGAATGCACATTTCTGAATTATGGACAATTCCTAAATTATAGAATCATGCAACAGAAAGAAGTCCCAATGGAGATCTAGTCCATCCACCACCTTGCAGGATTGTACAGCTAAAGCATACCTGAAGTATGCTTATCAAAGCTCCATTTCAAGACCTCCAAAGATGGAGAGTCCAACATATAGTCCCTGAGTTACAAGCATCTTTTCCACTGGATTGATGTAAGTTTTTTGGGCTGTATGGCCATGTTCCAAAAGCATTCTCTCCTGACGTTTCACCTTCATCTATGGTACGCATCCTCAGAGGTTATGACCTCACAACCTCAGAATGCTTGCCATAGATGCAGGTGAAACGTCAGGAGAAAATGCTTTTGGAACATGGCCATATAGCCCAAAAAACTTACAACAACTCTGTGATTCCGGCCATGAAAGCCTTCGACAATACATCTATTCCACTATTGAGCAGCCCTTAATGTTAAAAAGAGTTCCTCCTAATGTTTATTTGGGAACTCTTGTATTTTGAATTCACACATTTGTGTTCTTGTCTCTGGAGCAGGAAAAAACAAGGTTGCTCCATCTTCTGCAGAATATAGAATCATAAAGTTGGAAGAGACCTCGTGAGCTATCCAGTCCAACCCCTGCCAAGAAGCAGGAGAATCACATTAAAATCACCTCAGACAAATGGCCATCCAGCCTCTGTTTAAAAGCCTCCAAAGAAGGAGTCTCCATCACACTCTGAGCAGAGAGTTCCACTGCTGAACAGATCTCACCGTTGGGAAGTTCTTCCTAATGTTCAGGTGGAATCTCCTTTCCTGTAGTTTGAAACCATTGCTCCACATCCTAGTTTCTAGGGCAGCACAAAACAAGCCTGCTCCCTCCTCCCTATGACTTCCCCTCACATTTTTTATTTATTTATTTATTTATTTATTTATTTATTTATTTATGTATAGCTATCATGTCTCCTCTCAGCCTTCTCTTCTGCAAGCTAAACATGCCCAGCTCTTTAAGCTGCTCCTCATAGGGCTTATTCTCCAAACCCTTGATCATTTTAGTTGCCCTCCTCTGGACACATTCCAGCTTGTCAACATTGTCCTTAAAATGAATTGCCCAGAATTGGACACCTTCCGATATTTAAATAATATTATCACAGCAACCTTCAGTATTCTCCAAGCCAAATATATCCAGCTTTCTATGCTCCCTTGGCCAAATCAGAGTCTCTCTTCCTTCCAGCAGAACCCTGTTCACTTAAAAACTATGTGCATCGCAAGAGCCAACAACCCAAACTTTATCTCAGTGTTGAGTCCTGGTGTCCTGACTGCAGACTAACAATGTTTAGCCTGCCGTATAGGTTTCTATGTACAGGCAGTTCCCGAGTTCCAAACATCCGACTTACAAATGACTCATAGTTAAGAACGAGTGTGAGATAACAGGAAGACAGAGAAATCTATCCCTAGGAAGGGAAATTAACTCCTGGAAGAGTTATTATGATGGGGAAAAGGTATCTCCACTGAAGCTTTATTACCAATCCTTGTTTCCACAACAATTATGACAGGGACAGATAGTGAGGTGAAATTTTTTGAACAGGGGCACAGACGCCAAACAAACACCACAGAGATGGGTTGCTGTGAGTTTTCTGGGCTGTATGACCATGTTTCAGAAGCATTCTCTCCTGACGTTTTGCCCATATCTTTGGCAAACATCCTCAGAGTTGTGAGGTCTGTTGGAAACTAGGCAACTGGGGTTTATATATCTGTGGTGTGTCCAGGTTGGGAGAAAGAACTCTTTTCTGTTTGAGGCGAATGTGAATGTTGCAATTGGCAACCTTGATTAGCACTGAATGGCCTTGCAGCTTCAAAGCCTGGCTTGTTGCTGCCTGGGGGAATCCTTTGTTGGGAGGTGTTAGCTGGCCACTCTAACAACCACCATATCAGACTACACAGGGAAGCCATTGAAATCTACAAGCACGTGGACAATTTCAACAGAAAGGAGGAAACAGTGAAAATGAACAAAATTTGGCTACCAGTATTAAAAAAAACTCTAAAGACAGTAAACACGTAGAAAACTGGAGAATTCCAGACAGGAAACAACCAGGGCCAGCTAACAGATATATAAACTCCACTTGCCTAGTTTCCAACAGATCTCATAACCTCTGAGGATGCTTGCCGTAGATGTGGGTGAAACAACAGGAGGGAATGCTTCTGGATCATGGCCATACAGCCTGGAAAACTCACAGCAGCCCAGTTTTTCTGTCAATGAAAGTTTTCGACGCCACAGGGATGTTAATGCTTCCCTATGCTATCCAAAGGTAATATATATTTTTGTCTGGTGTTAAACTTAAAAAATGTATCTGTTCTGGCTTACAAACAAATTCAGCTTAAGAACAAACCTTGTTTGTAACTTGGGGACTGCCTGTATTTCAAAACATTGTTTGGAAGCATCATTATCCCTCTTGGTGGCTGTCCATCTGCATCCTTTACTCATCATAGTTGATTTTGCCTAGCAATGTAAATTAACTTTAGTATGTCTGCTGTTCTCTCAGACAGGAATTCGTTGATGCCTATGTAAATTACATCTTCAATATTTCCATCCATGAGTGGTACACAGCTTTCTCCAGTGGCTTCCTGAAGGTGTGCGGTGGCAAGGTGCTGGAACTGTTCCAGCCGGCTGAGCTGAGGGCTATGATTGTTGGGAACAGCAACTACAACTGGAAAGAGCTGGAGGAGGTAGGGTGTCCATTGGCTGCATGCCTTTCTGCCTTTGGTGAGCGTAGAAATTACATTCTTTGTGGTTGAGATCTCCATAGTGAAGTCTTGTGAGATGATTCCTCATCTGCCAGAAAGTCTGACTGCCTTATTGGTACTCAACAACAGCAAAGCACCTCAAAACATGGGATGGGTGGAAGGATAGGAGTGAAAGCCACAATGAGGTTTTAAAAGCAAATATTAACACTTTTCCCTGGTCAGTATGCCCAGTCTATTTATTTCAATATGGAGCATTTCAAGATTTTTTTTAAAAAAAAATTGTGTGCATATATTATATTTATATCTAAGCCTCCTCCACCCTTGTTGTGCAAGAAATCCAGTCTGGCCTTCATTTACTTGGAAGGAAGCCTCATTTTGTTCAATGAGTTTTGTTTTTTTATTTTGTTCAGGGTTGCAGCCTAAACATAACTCATTTGGAGCAGCTTTCCCCCGGTGCTCTCCTAGATGTGTTGGATCATAAACTTGTCGGGGGGGGGGGGGGGGTTCCACAGGAGCCCCCGCGGCCTGGGTCATCTTGGGACTTGCCGATGGCATAAGGGCTTGCTCATAGAGGGCAGCCTTCATTCTAGCCTCCCTGTTCTTCCTGGTTTGTGGCGTGAATGCCACACACACAGGGCAGGATTGGGAGAGGTGACCTTCTCCCAAGCAAGATAGACAGAGGGAGTGCCCCTCCGAGTCCGGGATGGTGTTGCGGCATCCAGTACACTTCTTGAAAGAAGTGGCAGCCATGTCTGGGGACGGCCTAGAGAGAGTAGCTTGCTGTAGTAAGGGAATCCTAATCGAGAACCAGGGAGTACCTCAGCCAAGTCCAATATCAACGATGGGGAAATCACAGAAGATCTATCAGTATAGAGAAGCAAATGTGTGATCCACAGTTGACCACGACAGGGAACTAATTACACTTTCTACTTCAAAAAATTATTCCCAGCGTGCAAAGTTAGCAACCAAATAACAGAAATGCTCTCAGAGAGATAAATGTAGGCATCACTCTGTATTTTAAATTAATACAATAGTTCTTTGCTACCCGTGTTACATTTTATAACTTATTTTACAGAGCACAACTTACAAAGGGGAATATTCGGCCACGCACCCAACTGTGCAGATGTTTTGGGAGATCTTTCATGAGTTTCCGCTAGAAAAGAAGAAAAAATTTCTCCGTAAGTATTAATTAATTTAAAGTAATAGCAGATTTCCACATAGAACCATAGAGTTGAAGGAGTCCCCAAATGACATTGAATTCAAACTCCAGCTACAACTCAGCTCCAGAACTCCAGGTAGACCATCCTCAGCAAACTGCTGTTCATGTGTGTTACTGTTAAACCAAGCACAGAGGACTCTTGGCATCCATTCTGGATTGTTTCTGTCACTGCAGCATCCATACACTTTCCATGGTTGTTCTCATCCCATTATATACAGTGGCCTAGTATATAAGATGGCAAAACAAAGATTTGCCTTTTGGAATGTTTTTAATCTTATATACTCGAATATAAGCTGAGTTTTTCAGCCTCTTTTTTAGGTTGAAAAAGGCCCCCTCGGCTTATACTCGAGGCAAAGTTATTTATTATTTTACTCTGTTGTTATTATTTTATTACATTTATTATTTTATAATATTATTACATTTACATTATTTTACTATATTATTATTACATTTATTATTTTACTCTATTTTATTATTACATTTATTATTTTACTCTATTATTATTGTTATTATTACATTTATTTTTACTTTATTATTGTTGTTATTATTACATTTATTATTTTACTCTATTATTATTGGAAGGATACTGTCACGATGCACAGACTTGACCGGCCCCTTAATCACACACACAGAGACGGACTGAAGGCTAACTACTTTATTGAATATAAAAACAGTTCAAAGATAATGTCCAATAGAATATAAAAGCAATCCAAAAAAAAAGCTTGAAGTAACAATGTCCAAAATAACGTGGCAAATAGGCCAAAAGCTTGCAAGGCTCCGCAAGACTATGCGGATCAGGGACAAGGCAAGGCTCCGCTCAACCAGGCGGATCAGGAACAAGGCAAGGCAAGGCAGGGCTTGATGACCACTGGCAAGGCAAGGCTTGATGACCACAGCTTGGCTCGGGTCCCACTCCGCTTCACGCCTATTCAGATGAGACGTGGCCGGAGCACTGAGGATTCGTTCCCACGGATCCTATACTTAATCTCTCGGCCGAGGTCCCCGACGCTCTAGGCTTCTTCGTCTCCAATCGCTGCTCACGGACCTCGGCCGGTCTATGCTCTTGGACCATCCCCTTCTGCTAGACTCGATGTTCCGTCTCCTATCAAAGGTTCGACCTTGTCTCTCCGCAGCTGTGTTTCTATCTCCCTGAGAGCTCTCCTCCCTAGCCATTTCCCAACCGCTTTGTTCCATGTTTTCACTTACTAGCTCCTGAGAATCTCTCCCACCCGGATGCTCGTAGCTGCCAGAATCGCTGTCTTCCATCTGCACCTGGTTATCTGAATCATCCCTTAGGCCAAACAACATTTCTTCCCATGCCAAGCTCTCTGTGGGCGAAAGAGGCCCATCAGGGAAAGCTGCCCTTCACCCCAGTCATCTAGCTCATCCTCTGAATCTGGTTCTGGTACTGCTGGCCCTAATGCTACTTGGACCGCAGGCCCTGTCCCCTGCCCTCCAGGCACAAACGAGAACTGCTGTGCTACAGATACATAAGCACATTTACATGAAAGAAGGTTAGAATAATTGTTTAATTAGAGTTGGATATTCTTACCTTAAGTTACAGTTTTATGTAAATATTCAAAAACATTTAACCTACTATTGCCCCAGTTAATGTAATTTTATTGGTATCTATTTTTATTTTGAAATTTACCAGTAGCTGCTGCATTTCCCACCCTTGGCTTATACTCGAGTCAATACATTTTCCCAGGTTTTGTGAGAAAATTAGGTGCCTCAGTTTATACTTGGTTTGGCTTATACTCTAGTACAGTGCTGTCCAGGAAGTCGATCGCAGTCGACCAGTTGATCCCGGGACTGAAGGAGGTCGATCCCAGGATGGGGTGCTTCTCAGAGGGGGGTGGACCCAGGCCGCGCCAAGCCCCTCCCCCAGCTTCGGCACTCCCAGCAGCTTCTCCAGGCTTGAGGATGGCAATGCCAAGCCAGTGGTGGCATAGCTAGCACAAGGCTGGCTTAGCATTGCCATCCTCAAGCCTGGAGAAGCTGCTGGGAGCTCCAAAGCCAGAGGGGAGGGGGCAGGGCTTGGCACGGCCTGGCTCCGCCCCCCTCTGGCTTCCGCTCTACCAGCAGCTTCTCCAGGCTTGAGGATGGCAGTGCCAAGCCAGTGGTGGCATAGCTAGTGCAAGGCTGGCTTGGCACTGCCATCCTCAAGCCTGGAGAAGCTGCTGGTAGAGCGGAAGCCAGAGGGGGGTGGAGCCAGGCCACGCCAAGCCCTGCCCCCACCCCTCCCCTCTCCAGCCTTGAGGAGGTAGGTAGATCTTTCTGACTTGGTTTTGTTATAAGTAGCTCGCATGCTGAAAAATTGTTTGCACCCCTACTCTAGTATATATGGTAATCAATAGTTGAATCCATGGATATGGAGGGCCAACTATATTTTCCATTCTACACCTGTTGATTTAGTTTTTGTGGCCCAAATCCAGAATTTTATATTTCTTTCTGTTGAATTTTATTCCATTAGTTTCAGCACATTTTCTTTTATTTTACCCATTTGGATTCTGTTATTCTCTTCCAGTGTATTAGCTATCCTGTCCAGTTTGTATCATCTACAAATTTGATATGGATTCCCTTGAATGTATCATTCTAAGATGTTACAAAACTGCATTTGATGCCTTCCATTAAATCAGGGATGTGAGTTTCACAGAACACTCTGAAGCCCTTTCCAGCATAGCGCAGACAATACCATATGTGTAATTTCACAGAGACCGCAATGAAGAATGCAAGATTCCCATCCCTCCACTAGAAGGATGGGTTTCTCGTTCACTTTGCTCTTCTGAAAGTTCCGGTACAATATAGTAACATTTCCAAATCTACTCTAGATCCTCCCTTTCCTCCCAGTAAAGTAACACAGCACCAGAGGTCATGGTAGCTGTTTGGAAGGGCATATAGTCCTTTAAGGATGGGGTATGGAGCAGGGGGCTCAGCAGTGTTTTTTAAAGATGGAACAGGAAATCTGTTATAATTAAATCAATCAGTCAATCAACTTTATTTCTTATGAGTCACCCTCCACCAAAGGTGCTCTGGGCGACTTACACAATTAAAATAAACAGGTTACATAGTCACAGCTTGTTGCTTAACAATCATAGGCTCTTCTGAAAAGCCATGTCTTGAGTGCCCCTAGAAATGTATGTAGATCAGGAGTGGCTCTTTGATCTGGCGGTAGGGAGTTCCACAAGATTGGGGCTGCGATTGAGAAGGATCTCTGTCTTGTGGACTCCAAGTGGACCTCTCTAGGGCCAGGGACATAGAGAAGATTCTTATGAGCTGACCGTGGCAGTCTCTGGTGGTGGAGTGGCATTAAACAGTCTCTTAGATATGAAGGACCCTGACCTCGAAAGACCTTGAATGCTAGGACCAGAGTCTTATATAAGACTCTGTGTTCAACCGGCAGCCAATGCAAGCGCTGTAGGGATGGCGTTATATGGCACCTCATTGATGTTCTTGTGAGCGGCTGCATTTTGCACAATTTGGATCTTACGAATTGCTGCTTGAGGTAAGACCACATACAATGCATTGCAGTAATCCTGCCTCGACGTAACTGTGACATGGATTACCATAGACAGTGCCTCTGTTGGTAAATAAGGCGCCAATTGCCTCGCTTGGCGTAGATGAAAGAAGGCCCTTTTACTAGTGGAGGCAATCTGGGCTTCCATCGTCATTTTGGAATCCAGGATAACACCGAGACTCTTCACAGTGGGGGAAGGAGCTAACGGTTCCCCTTCAAAAGATGGTAATAGACCGACCAATTCTGATGGGCGGCCAGGCCACAAGATTTCAGGTTTTGCTGGATTTCAATTTATGGACACGTAGCCATCTTGTCACCGATCCAAGACACCGGGTGAAGTTATCCGGTACTGAAGTTGTTCCAGGTTCTAGTTTTAGGAGAAGCTGGGTGTCATCAGCGTATAGGAAACATTCTAATCCAATAGCTTTGTTCAAGGCATCTGGAAAGATTCCCTGCTCCAGGGAATTATTTATTATGTGCATCAGAGGGACCTGGAGCCCCTCTGGGCAATCCTTGACCAACCAAGGAGGACAAAGATCCAAGGAACAGGTAGTTGTTCTTGCTGTAGATAGAATCTTACAGACAGCTTCTGTGTCCAATAATGTAAATTGGTCAAATTTGGATCTAATTGATGTTCTTGTTACCTCCCTCTCATTAGCGGACTCGGTTGTAGGGGACAGTTTTTGATCCTCCTTTGTTTTTTCCAGTGTTCTTGACAGGCAGTGACCGGATCCCCATCTATGGCATGTCGAGTTTGCGAATGGTCATCCAGTCGACGTCTAGCGGAGAGCAGTACCTGCCCGTTGCTCATACCTGCTACAACCTCCTCGACCTGCCCAAGTACAGCAACAAGGAAATCCTGAGCACACGACTCATGCAAGCCATTGACCACTATGAGGGCTTCAGCTTGGCATGAAAGCTGGCTTCAACATAGACAATTCTGTATAGAAAGAAAATACTGTCTTGTTTTTTTTTATTTTTGTAAAGAAATTGTATTAATAATGCTCAGTGAAGCGAGAAGGAGAAGAGTATAGGAAATAGAACTGCAGCAAAGTCTGGTTGACTTTCTTTAGGATTTTGGCTTTGATGTTTTCAACTTGTCAATCAAACTCTGTTGGAAGTTCTTTTATGCTTATTGGCTGATATTTATTAGAAGTTTATTTTTCTTCCCTGCTCTTCTCGTTTGGCTCCTGTTAAAAATACAGCTAATGTTTTGAAATAACTATCTAAAAAGGTGGATTGTGATAACTTGGATAGAAAGTATATATTGCTCATCTGTTTCCCCACAGCTGTGAATGTCCTTTCTGTTTCTTCTCCTCCCATTACAGACTTTCCTCTGTCATCTTCTTGCACCTTAACTCTCACCTCTGATGTTAGTTTTTGAGGTGAAACAGAAGTATTTTCCTTTTTCTCTAATGATAGCAGACAGCTTTGTGACAGATAGTATCTGCAAATTGTTGCTTCAGGAAAAAGGGAGAAAAAAGATGGTTGATGAAGAGTTTGAAGAATTATTATATAAATAAATATAATAATAAAAAAATAATTAAAGTCGAGGTTGAAGTTCGGATGAAGTTGAGTTCCTTTCTCTTTGTCTTCATCCACAGAAAATGATTAAATAATTTATCTTCTTTCTGTTGAACTACAGAAATCTCAACCCTTTGCTTTGTAGCAAAACAGAAATAGACAAAGGTCCTTATGGACCTACATGACAGTACTTTAAAATATTACTTATTATGTGCTTAAAGCAGAAGAGTATTTAAATGCACTAGGTTTCTCTCTCCTATTTCCTAGTTTCCATTCAGGGACTGGATCCTGAGAGCAGCCCAACATGTTTCATGCACCTTTTAATAGATGGGAAGCCTGTCTTTGCTTCCCATAAGCCAGGGTCCTTGTATGCCCTGTAAGGGCAGGAGGGAAGAAAGCTGTCAATTTTCTGCACTTCTTTCTTATAACATACTTGGCAAGAGCTCTTTCTTTTCCCCCCGGTGTCATGGCGAATGCCATCCCTTTTGATTTCCAAGGTCTAGTGTCAATCTGATTCGAGCCATGGTATTTATATACTGTAACAGGGTAGTCCAGCTCCAACTAAGTCCTGACTAAGTCCCAAGAAAAGCAGTGAATGGAATGAGTTGGAAAGGGATGTCAGGGAAGGCAAAGCCTTTAAGCCAAGCATGGGCAAATGTGGACCCTCCAGGTGTTTTGGACTTCAACACCCACAATTACTAACAGCCTACTGGCTTAAAGCCTTCCATAGTTTCAGTCCAGCCCAGCCCCAGTTTCCTTCTGACTGTTGTTATCTTTACAAAAATGAGTCTCAGAAAATAATTTAGTCACAATTTACCTGTCCTTGGATTTGACGCCGTTTTCAAAATGTTTTCAACAAATGCTTTGCAAGATGATGTCCCCCCCCCCCCCAGTTGCACCTCCCTGATGGAAATACTGTGAAGACATTTGGGGAAAGCTTTTAAAAACTAAATAACAGCATTGATTTGCTACCTGGGTAGCTGTTCAAACCTCTTTATACTACAGCATTAAATATAGCTGTATCAAATGTTTATTTTCTATTGTGTGTTGTACATAGCCCGGTATTATGCAATAAATGTAATGTTTCCTTCAGATTTTATACCTTGTTTGCCTTTGCATTTAGAAAGTCTCTTGTTCTCTAACTCTTTAACAGTAGGAAACATTTTTTTGGAAATCAGTAAGTGCCTGTCTTGGCAGAAAGTGACTTGTCACATGGTTTCTGGTGGTTTTGTAAAGCCGATTTTAATGCAATTAATCCCCTAGTTACATGCAGTTTGTTGGCATTATTAAGGGAAGTTCTATTGTGTGTTGAACTTTGTTCTCCCTGAATGTGCCAGTGGTGGGAATCATAAAGTGTTTATCATATCAGAAGCGATCTGAGGGTACAGTTGTAATGTATTCAAAAACACAAAGTTTAAAACTTGGCATTATACTAAATGTCCTTTGACCAGTAGCTGGCTGCTTGGAGTGCCTCTGGTATTGCTATAAGAAAGTCTTCCATTGTGCATGTGACAGGGCTCAGCCCGCAAAACCAATGTCTGTGGTTTGCTCTTCTCCACACTCGCATGTCATGGACATTGTTTTAACCGTGGTTTAACCCAGTGATTTTCAACCAGTGTGCCGTGGAACACTGCCGTGAGAGATCATCAGGTGTGCCATGGGAAATTATTTTCGAACTTCATTCATATATAAACTATAAGGCACATCTGTCCCTTTAAGAAATGGAACCATAGCACTCTCACGTCACCTAAGAAGTGGCGCGAGAGTACTGTGGTCGCGCCATCTTGGATTCGCTCAGACACGGCTAAGTAAACAAAGTTAAGAGTTAGCGCTGCAGCTGCGCGTTTTCAACCACCTATTTGTGTGAGATGAGCTTCTCAAGCTTGACTGAGATAAAAACTAAAAACAGAGAGAGACTGACAGCTGTTGAGCAAGAGCTTCGTGTGTGTCTTTCTACCATTCCTGCCAGGATATCTATTTTGTGTTCATCGAAACAGGCCCAGGTTTCACACTAAGGGAGTGTATAAATACATTTAAAAACATATTAACTATATGTATTACTGTGTTAGTGTCATTTTGTGTCATTTTGGTTGGTGGTGTGCCCCAGGATTTTGTAAATGTAAAAAATGTGCCGCGGCTCAAAAAAGGTTGAAAATTACTGGTTTAACCCATTGCACACCAGGGGGCCTAGGGTCTATATAGACCGGGGGAAACCTACAATTTTGGACTACAGTTGCCAGAATCCTCTATCCAAGATGCCCAGAAGTTGTGCTGCCTGAAGGAGTCTAGGGCTTGTAGTCTAAGTAACTTTTTAAAGTCTGGGTTTATATAGAGGATTTGCCCCAGATTGTGTCTGATATGATTCTAGATATTACATTCAGTCAAAGTGATCGACTGTCAGTGCATGCAAAATACTGAACAAGGAGAAGAGATTGCTGCAAACATATGTTTTTACTTAAACACTGAACACATTGCAGTAGTGTAGAGTTGAAAAAACCAGCAGAATACAATTTGATATCTCATTTGCTAGTACAAAGTATTTGCATATACCCCACCTCACTGGAGATTCAAAATTATTTACAAATCTCTGGATGCTTCCAGAAGTTTTCGTTCAGCTGCTTCTGCCTTTTTCAATAACATGAAAAATACAGGTAAAAACATGGAACACGTGCATAGTGTCTCTGGGCAATCCTCATTGGAACCTTCTCACTGGAAGGACCTTTGGTTTCAGTGTGTTGTCGAAGGCTTTCATGGCCGGAATCACTGGGTTGCTGTGAGTCTTCTGGGCTGTATGGCCATGTTCCAGAAGCATTCTCTCCTGATGTTTCACCCACATCTATAAGCTAGTGAATAAATATATTACAAGATCTGAACAGGTTTCAGTATGGAAAGAGGATGGAGTCTCTCAAAGCCCAGCATGAAACCGATAAGAAGCAAATGGGAGCAGGAGAGGTGTTTGAAGAAATTCAACAAAAGCAAGATGACAGATTTTCAGATCCCTACTTTAATGTTGCATTAAATGCCCCAAAGAAGCCTGGGAATTATTATTTTATGAGGGCATCTTTGCAGATCTGCAGGGAATCATTCATTTGCAAGTTTATAATCTTGAACCAGGCAGGGAGATTATGATGACAAATTGCCCATTTTCATTAGGCACTGTCCTTATTTGAACTATCTCTTAATATAGACCAGGGCTGTCCAACTGGCGGCCCCGGGGCCGGATCCGGCCCCGTAGCCTGTTGGACACGGCCCCACCTATGCCCTCAGCCGCCATTTTTAAATTTTTTTAAAAATCGATTTTTTTTTAAAAGGCGGCCGGGGGGGAGGGGGAGGCGGGGCAGGGAGGAGGAAGAGAGCTAGCTCCTCCTTTTCGGCGCCCCCCTCCCTACCTAGGGCGGGGGAGCCGCTGAAAAAGGGCAGAAGGCGGCGCCAAGAGCAGCGCGTCACAGGCCTGGCGTGACGCGCTGCTCTTGGCACCGCCTACTCCTCCTTTACGGCGGCTCCCCCGGCCTAGGAAGGGAGGGGGGCGCCGAAAAGGAGGAGTAGGTGGTGCCAAGGGGCAGCGCGTCACGCCAGGCCTGTGACGCGCTGCCGTTGGCGCCGCCTTCTGCCCTTTTTCGGCGGCTCCCCCGGCCTAGGAAGGGAGGGGGGCGCCGAAAGGAGGAGTAAGCGGTGCCAAGAGCAGCGCGTCACGCCAGGCCTGTGACGCGCTGCTCTTGGCGCCGCCTACTCCTCCTTTTTCGGTGGCTTTAGGAGGGGGCGGGGCCTGGGCTGGGGGCGGGGCCGAGCGGCCCCGCAGGTCATCAGTGACCTCTTATCCGGCCCTGGACCCGCCAGAAGTTGGACAGCACTGATATAGACATTCATTTCCATTTTCTGCATGATCAGTATAGTCCCTCCATCACTCCTTTTTGTTACATCCAACTCAAAACAGGCTGTTTGTTGGAAGCAGGAATGTGAGCAATTCAGAAGGAAAATGACAAGAGGACAACTTTGTACCCAGGGAAAGATGTGTAAGATATACCACTACTTGAAGTGTAGTTGTGGGTCCAACCAATATGCCACTAGAGTTGTTTGACTGAGATCTGCAACAGAGCCTACAATGCATAATTTTATAATTGACATTGCTGATGTGATACATAACCATAGTAGCGAGGTGTCGCAATGCACAACAGGGTGCCACACAATTTGTGAAATGGGGGCTCCTATCGCACAGTATGTCCGATGCACATGAATCTGTTTGTGCATATGGACATGTTTCATAAATCATGCTACGAATATCATTTCTGCAATGGTCCCAGAAACAGCCACATCTCTATTCCTGAGAATCTGAACAATATGCAACATCACTAATTTATTACTACTGTGTCCGTATGATTTTATTTTATTGTAATATTTTATTTTATTTTGTCTAGTGCATTTTTATGATTATTTTCCTTATTGTGTTGCTTTGTGTTGTGTCCTGTATTATTTTATGGTAATATACTGTTGGGCTTGGCCTCATGTAAGCCACCCTGAGTCCCCATCGGGGAGATGGTGGCGGGGTATAAAGATTATTATTATTTATGGGTGATATACAATCTGCATGTGATTATATGTCAATTTATGGTGACAAAGATGCATAACAAGATGCCAACTAGCATTGGTGACTCCTGACAGGATTTAACCAAACTTTTTGAAAAGTTATCCCACCCATTCTACGTTATGTTCAACTCCCAAGAGATCAGGATCATATTCCAACTAATCTTTTTACCTGCTTTTTTCACCATAGGGATAGGAAGTGTAAGGTCTGGCTGGCATTTCTAACTAAAGGAAAATATATCCTCTTAAAAAGGGATTGATCTTCCAAAGTTAGGAAGGGTAAGCATGCCACTTTCCACTTGGCCACTTTTTTCCTAGCTGACAGGAACACTGTATATATGAAGGTTATCCAGAAAGTAAAGTTACAAGATTTTTTTAAATACAAAGAATTAATATATTTTAATAAAACTTACATGGATTGGATGTAGCATAGGTATTTTTTTCACATAATCACTATTCGGGTCATGACTTTTTGTCATCCGTGGGGCGAATTCTTGATGTCTGTGTCAGAAGTTTCCCTCCGCCTTTTTCAGTCAGTTCGTCACTTTGATTTTCACCTCGTCATTGTTGGAAAAGTGTATTCCACTAAAGTGTTCCTTCAATTTAATGAACAGATGATAGTCACTGTGTGCGAGATCCTGGCTGTGAGAGGCGTGGCTTAAAACATCCCAACAAAAGTCAACAACTCCTTTGTGTTGCATGAGTAGTGTGCAGCATCCAACGACGTACGTTTTGGATGGCTCTGTGAAGTTTCTTCCATGGTCTCACAATATATTCTGTACCCATTTTGTCACATACTGTCTTGACATTATGTCACCTCCATAAACAAATGATTTCGTGATGAATTGCAGCGGTATTCATGCCCTTACCATTTAGGTAGCATATTACAGAGCGAACTTCACATTAGGACGAAAATGGAATGAGGACACTCATCTCTAACCTTCACAACGCCAGTTGATGAGCTACTGACAACTGGCACTGCTCGTTCGCTTCCACTGGCTTCCCGCTACAATGTAGTAATACCAACTTTCCCCAAGAAAATTCCCCGTGAGAGTTACGTGCCTTGTCACCTTACTTTCCGCATAACCTTTGCATATACACACCAAGATAACAGTTGTCTTTTCTGGGAATGAATGCCGTCAGGCAGTCTGGCTGAGAAAAAGTAGGCAACTTACATCATGTGAACCTACAAGTGCTTTCATTTTAGTTAAAGAAAAAGCAATTCAGGCTACAGAATATTCAAGCTGCGTGTGTGTACAGAAATCATACCCGGAAGCCTTAAAAAATGATTCAGAGAAGGCAAATTCATTATTCCACATTAATTTTAATATAAAAACATGTTAATGATTTGTCTGTTCACTCGTTCACCTGTGAACAAATTACAAGGTTTTATTTTTTTTCAAAAAATAAAATCTAGGAATCATAGCTGTGAGTTGTTCACTAATTATTACCATTCTTATTTGGCTTTAAAATAAATGTTTCAACTTCATTTGTTGACATTAGCATTTTGAAACAGACACACAGGGATTCAGATAGGAAACTAAGGGGACACCTCTGCATCATTCTCGTTCATGCTGCAATATTCTAGAAGTGTCCTAGAAGAAGATGTTTTCACAGAAGCTATCTTACATCTAGATTCTGAAAGCAGATATATCACATATTTTTCATACTAATTGCAAGCAGAAAATTGGTTTAAAAAGTTGTGTTAAAGGTGGTAACCCTTTAATGCAGGTTTAAAAGTACATAACTAAACTCAGTGGAACTTTGCTTCTCAGTCTATTGGGGTTCAATTACGAGGCTCATGTTAATGGCTTGTGTTGGTTTGGTGATTTTCTTTGGCTATTTTTCTAAGCTTCCATTCCTTCAGTTTCAAAAACAGTCAGCCATGTGGCCATGAGAGAAAAGCAAGCATATATTGTTGAAGGCTTTCATGGCCGGAATCACTGGGTTGTTGTGAGTTTTCTGGGCAGTATAGCCATGTTCCAGAAGCATTCTCTCCTGATGTTTCGCCTGCATCTATGACAGGCATCCTCAGAGGTTGTGACCTCACAACCTCTGAGGATGCCTGCCATAGATGCAGGCGAAACATCAGGAGAGAATGCTTCTGGAACATGGCTATACTGCCCAGAAAACTCACAACAACCCAGCAAGCATATAGTCCCTGTTAGGCTATGGATAGGGAATGTGCAACTGGACATCCAGCTCTCGAATGGCCAACATAACCAATGCGGAAAGATTTGCAGGTCGCCAACATCTGTAGGGCTGCAGAATTCCCACCCTTGCTTAGGCTCACAGAACTTGTTTCTTTGGACACAGGCCCACATTTTTGTGCCTCAGTTTTAATCAGAAAATCGTAGTAATTGCTATTCAGTTTTGATGAGAATTAATTTAATGGGATTTGTGAATTTTGTAACCAAGTTTTCAACTTAACGGGTTTTCACAGATACAGATAAGGAAGCAGCCATATGAACTCTGATCAGCCATTATTCAACATATCAAACACACTTTAAAAAACATCCTAGGAAAAGTTTCTGCTGACTTCAGCTGCTTGCTTTTCTAGACAAAGCTTAAAGCTGAATTTTAGACATGCTTTTCCTCCCAGAAGAACGGCATAACAAACAAGGTAGACAAAATATTATGGGTTTTTTTTCTTTTTTTAAAGTACAGTTTTGGTTATGCTTACTATTTGTTTTTGATTCTTAAAAAAATATAAAATTCTCTCTTTCTCTCTCTCTCTCTAAAGTGCATCATTGTACCTACAATTTTATACAAGCTATTTCAAAGTACAGCAACAACAAAGCCATACAAACAGCTGCAGCTAAACATGAACAGAAAGAACACAACCTCGCTGTTGGATCAATGGTGTAAGGACACAGCACAAATTGATACCGCCCTTTGGTTTACAAAAAGGTCACCATTAAGAGAACTTCTAAAGTTCAGAGGAAAAGCATCTCTATGTCATTTTGCTTGCTGAGGAACCCCTATACATACATCTGCCACACATGGACTGCTTGCTTCAGACCTTCTAGAAACGCAAATCTTACATGAAAGCAAGAGTGCATTGCAGAACATAATTACAGAAAAAGTAACAACACGTGTGGCTATTGTTTTCCACAGAAGCTTGCCTGCCATTGCTCATCTTCTTGAGGAACTGTGGTACTATCACATTTCCGATCACTGTCAGGGTCTCTCAGAACGTAAGTAGAAAATCAGCACACAGTTGGAATACATTTGGTACTTAGAGCAGTTCCACTCAAAAATCACCACTGCTGAGTATCTCAAAAAATACTTCTCCAAGGGGTTCATCTTGTCTGTTCAAAGGAGCAGTTCTGAGATAGCTTTTCAGGAAGGGAAAAACATCCACAAAGCTAACAGTTTTTTTAAAGTATAAAAAAGTCACACTGAAGGCCAAGCTAGCAACGTATTGCTTTCCAGTTAAGTGGCAATTCTGGCTTCAAAGTGAGGCAAACTACAACGTCACAGAATCATCTCAGAATGCAAGCCCTTCCTCATTAAAAAAGACCCCGGCGCTTTATTGGTCTGACAATTACAACGACAATTATTTGGAGATCTGTGATAGCTCAAACTAGTTTTGCCTCTTTTGCAGTGATGTGTTAGATAAGGTATAAATCAGACTCAGTCTGAACAGCTCACAAGTCACAGGCTGATCAAAGCCAAAGGACTTTCTGGGGCAGAGCCTTTGAAGGATGTCTTCATTCCTACGTCCTCCACCTTCTGCTGGCTTCAGTAACCAGCCTGGAGGCAAAAAGCAGGCCACAAGTATGAAGAAAGGTGTCGGGACCCTTCTTCCCCCTCTTCTGTGAGCCACAGTCCAGGGAGAGCTGCCAAAAAGGCCCTCAAGGTACAAGGCTCTTGTTGAGTTCTTTGAGCAATCATTCCTTTGGCTTGGACAACTTCTTATCCCTACTGGCTACGTTGAATTCGCCTTCATTACATGATCTTGGAGCCAATATCTCTTTTGCTGATTAGGACCTCCAGCAGCCTCAGCTTGGCTTTAACTTGCTTGTATTCATTATATTCTTCAGCCATCGGAGTACGGTCCTCTTTCTGGACATTTCTGATAGAAACAGAAACAAAACAGTTACTTCCACCATATTAACATCTCTTTAGGTTAAAGGTAAAGTAAAGGTAAAGGTTTCCCCTGACATTAAGTCTAGTCGTGTCCGACTCTGGGGGTTGGTGCTTATCTCCATTCTAAGCCGAAGAGTCGGTGTTGTCCACAGATGCCTCCAAGGTCATGTGACTGGCATGACTACATTGAGCACTATTACCTTCCCACAGAAGCGGTACCTATTGATCTACTCACACTTGCATGTTTTCAAATTGTTAGGCTGGAAGAAGCTGGGCCTAACAGCAGGAGCTCACCCCAAACTGCCAATCTTTCAGTCAGCAAGTTCAGCAGCTCAGCAGTTTAACCCGCTGCACCACCAGGGCCCCCTCTCTTTATTTATTTACAACATTTCTACCCCATTCTTCTCACCCCCACAGGGGGACTCAGAGCGGTTAACAATGGCAACAATTCGATGCTGCAATAATTACAATTATAATAGCAAGATAAAATCATACAATACAATACAATAGATTAAAAACAAACATTAGTTATACAATCGTAAAGCCATTTCCATTATAACAATCATGTGGTCCGATTCAATGTTCAGGTGCCGTTATGTCCACTAGCCAAAAGTCTGGTTCCACAACCACATCTTCAGTTTTTTCCTGAAAGAAAGGAAGGAGGATGCCTACCTAATTTCACTGGGGAGCGAATTCCACAGGTGGGGGGTCACCACCGAGAAGGCCCTGTCTCTCGTCCCCACCAGCCATGTTTGCGAAGCTGGTGGGACCGAGAGCAGGGCCTCCCCGGTGGATCTTAAACTACGAGGCGGAACGTAGAAGTAAGCTGGGCCGGAGTCATATAGGGCTTTATAGACCAGGACCAGTACTTTGAATTGTGCTCGGAAATGGACCGGCAGACAGTGAAGTTGACGTAACAGGGGGGTGGTGTGCTTCCTGTACGATGCTCCAGTGAGCAATCTGGCTGCTGCTCGTTGGACTAGTTGAAGTTTCTGAACAGTCTTCAAAGGCAGCCCCATGTAGAGTGTGTTGCAGTAATCTATTTGGGATGTAACCAGAGTGTGGACCATGCTCTGGTTCGGTTATACTGTATGTGCAAAAAATTATTTTGAACTATCACTATCCTCTACTGTTCAGACAGTAATGGTACCTTTACCCAAGGGGGAAAAAATCTCAAAAGTTGACTCCCCACAGTACTGCAGTTAACTTGGGGTTCCATCTATTCAAGGAAGCTTGTGTTAAGCTTGCGGCCTTCCATGTGTTTTAGACTTCAGCTCCAGAATTCCTTATCACTGGATAAACTGGCTATGGCTTCTGGGAGTCCCAAACACCTGGAGGGCCACAAGTTTGACACCTCTATTCTAGACCATACGATTTTGTAAATTGTATCTTGTGAACGACATTCCTGTAGCTCCAAGATGAAATAGAAATAGTCATTTGCCGTCTAAATTGGAGGACTCTTAAAGTTGGCTTTAGAAACATCCTGGATTTTTTAGCCACTCTCTAACAATTTGGAATATTTCCCACATTTTTGCCTATATTGAAACCAGAACATTCTAAGAGTTCTGGTTTCAATATTCTGAGAACTAAATGGGCAAAAGTAACTTGAATGGTTCAAAATTCTGCTTGTTCAGAGCATCAAGACATATTGGATTATGTTCCTTAAGAACAGGTAGGGAAATGAATGCCTAATTAAAGAAATAAATGAAACCACTTGCTTTGATTAAGATAAAGACATATTCCTTTCTTCAAATGTGAAGACTGGATGGAAAGGAAAGTGTATGATTTAAAGTTTGTTAGCCAAAGATTACTCTAAGGACTGTGCCTATATTAACCAAGTGTTACAATCTGACCACACTTTGGGAAAGTTACTTTTTTGAACTACAACTCCCAGAATCTCCTAGACAGCAGGACCAGTGGCCATTCTGGTCAGGAGATTCTGACAGCTGTTATCCAACAAGTAGTTTTTCCCTGTTCTGGTTCTGACATTCCAAAGTGAGAGATGGTTTAGAAAAACAAAACCCCCGGACTTGTTTACCTTCCATTTTGACGGAAAAAATTATCCTCAAAATCCCTTAGTTTTTTCCTGATCCTCTTTTTCTCTTCCCTGACTTCTTGAAGCTGCTCTACAAGTTCTGGCCTGCAGTATTTAACAAAACAAAAACAAAGAACAAACAGACATTGTAATATATTTAAAAAGAGATAAAGATTAACAACAACAACAATTTATTTTGGTTCAAAGGACCTTATTGCACCGTAGGTGTACAAGGTATGCAGGTGATGAGATTAAGAACAACAGGTCGATTAAATACACAAATGGATAAAATATACAACAGTTAAAAACTGTTTAAAATACATGGTGGCTAAAAACATAGGTAAAAAAGACTTTAAAAAGTGCCAGCGTGTTTCAGCCTGTGCCTAACATTGGGAATAGTAACATAGACATGGTAGCTGAAGTAATAACCACCATACAGCTGTGCAACATATGGTAATGAACTTTATAACATTTCAGCTCCCGTTCTTAAGAAAACACTGTTCATGACTTTACGTCATATGGTATTTTATTCATTTATTTAACACACTTGTGCCCAGCCTTTCTCACCGCTCTGAAGGGGACTCAGAGCGACCCTACAAAGGCACCGGGAATGTGCCGCAGCTGGCTAAGTGTCAGCTGCATAAGATCTCACTGACCAGTAGGTCATGAGTTCAAGGCCTGCCCGGGTCGAGGTGGGTGCTCGACCTTTAAGTGTAGCCTACTGTCGACCTTTGCAGCCCGAAAGACAGGTGTATCTGTCAAGTAGGAGATTAAGGTACCACATTAACTGGGGAGGCAAATTTTGACTGAATCATGAGGCCATTAAGAAGAACTCCAGGAAATTCTGATGAATGCAGAAGGAACAAGGGACGCTGGAACGCTGAGAGATGAGGAGTGTGTCAGCTCCCCCTGGTGGCCAGAGTTTGCCTCTGTTCATCTATATGTTCGTCTATATGTGTATATGTGTGCCTGTAATCCGCTCTGAGTCTCCTTCGGGAATATAAATAAAGTAAATAAATAAAGTAAATAAATAAAATAAACAATTCGATGCCCCCCATACACACATATGTATACATATCGATTAACAAATGCAATTAAAATCCAACCCAATTAAAACATAAACATTAACACATCAATTAAAATGACACAATCCTAATAATATTACTATATTATGACATGGATTGTGTGATTTTACCATTACAATTACTATATTACCATTGTATGATATATCCTTTCTCTCACTGACAGATATGCTTCCTGCATACAGTTCTTTCAGTTTTATATTACACTTTGCAGAAAGGCATAGTACAGTCAGCTCTCCAATTTTGGAAAAGGGGAGAAGAATGGAAAGCAGAACCACAATGAAAGTGGAAAAATAGCAAGTACAAAAGACCTCTGATATCTCTTTAGGAAACTCTCAGTCCTCCAGGATGCCTTTATATTCAGCTTCTGGGAGAAGTTGACCACAAAATCACTCTGGGAGACCAAAAAATCCTAAGGAAAACCTATCAATCAAATCTGTGAACAATAAAATCTCTAAAATTTAAACCTCAAATGTGGAGGGATGAATGTATACTGTATACCAGAGCTTCCCAAACTCTGCGTCATGACACCTTAAGTATGTTGGCTGCAGTGTGTAGGTGTGTTGCATTAAAGTAATAAGAAATCATATATTTAAAAATGAATAAATAAAAGGTTTTCATGAGATATGTCGTGTACTCATAAGTTTCATTGTTACAATTTATATATGTGCCCCTATCTCTTATAAGGAGTTGGTTACACATCCAGTTTGCTAGTAAAACTGAATTACTCTGTTGTGAAATGATGTATGTCTGAAAAGTGTGTCACCAACATGAACAGTTTGGAAGGTTTGTTGTAGACCATCAGAAATCAGACTTACATAGATGCAGCATGGAGATTTGACAGCCCCATGTCCTGGCAACCTCTTGAAGGAATCCTGTCATCCACCGGAGAAACAAAGCCATCTGTGTCATCTTCCAGTTGGTCTAAAAAACTTCTCACATTGACGTCTGATTTTATGGTGACAGTGAATTCTGGTTTTGTGTTGCTGTCGTCCTCAGAACCATCCTCTTCCTCCTGTGAAGACATTGTGACCCTTCTGATTACCACCAGATGCTCTGCCAGGCATATTGTGTCAAATATACACATCCTATTTACAACACAGTACAGTTAGGAGCCAAGACGCTCATAAAAATGGAAACAGCATTGCTGTTTTATTGAACTTAAGTGAACATTTCTCTAGGAATCTCTAAGTTCTCCAGCATACAGTTGCACTGGAGAACCTAGAATTTCCTTTGACTATAGAGTCACGCTGGATGGACCTAAAACTTTCTAGACAAAATATATTAATTCAATCCATAAATCTGCAAATGTGGGGTGTCTATTAGGCAAAAAAGTGGACAGACCAAAGAGTTTCAGTTTAGCATTCAGGAATACACTCTACATATAGGAGAAATCAATTTAAACCATTGACTGAAAACCACTGAAACTTAGAACTGTATGTGTTTGTGTTGGCTTTCCTGCCCCTTTGCTAAGTTTAAGTTTTCGAAAAGCTAAACATTTGAGAACTAGAGGATAGGGTTAGAAGTCTTATTTGGGAGGCAATTCCTTCATTTTGCTCCCTCTGTACCTACATTCCTGGCCACCATAGTGATGCCATGTTAGATTTGGTGAACATCAGAAAGGAGGCAAATCTGAAGATAAGTCGTGGCTCAAAAAAGGAAGAACAGGATCTCTACCATTTCTTATTTGTGGTGGTGGTGGGGGATCACCAGTAGAAGAGCAGAGGAGCAAAAAGTTGTTTAAAAACATTCCAGAGAAGCTTCTCAAACAGGGAGCTTTGAGAGACAGTATCAAAATGAAAACTATGTATTTTTAACTTACAGGAAATCTGTGATCCCTGATGCAAAGATGTCTTCAGAAGAACTACTACATCCTCGCAAGCCTAATAACACTGGAAGAGGAGGGCTATTCAGAAGTAATTTGGCTACTGGCTGGGACAACTCACTGGAAAGGCATGGGGAGTTTATGGTTTATACCAGGGGTGCTCACACTTTTTCAGCATGCGAGCTACTTATAAAACAACCAAGTCAAAATGATCTACCTACCCACTACTCAGAGAGCCATAAAAGCAAAATATTATGATAATAATAATGGGTTCCTAGAATAGGAGGAGACCTCCAAGGGCCATCCAGTCCAACCTCCTTCTGCACCTGGGCGGCGTCGGGAGCCTGCGGGGTGGGACTGAGCCTTCCTCCCACCCTGCCTGCGATCTACCAGGACGCCCTACGCAATCTACCAGTAGATCGCAATCTACCTAATGAGCAGCCCTGGTTTATACGGTTTCATTTTATAGGACTGAAAAGACGGTGATGAAGGCTACCACTGTGGGAAGGCTCTGGGGCTGGAAACAGAGCTCAATTTCTCTTCTGACCGTAGCATTCCCACCATGAACCTTGCCAAAATTTTGCTCTTGTCTAAAAAACCGGTCAAGGAGACTTTTGCCAAATGGAATCCAGTAGACAAGGAGAACCATTACTAAGATTGCACCAAAAACTGTAACCACTGAATCCTTAGAACTTGATAGTACTATTCACAGTTATCTTTACTAATCAAAAATATATATTTCTGGGAATAGAAAGAAAAGTTGCTTATTTGTCCTTGAAAAAAAGCCATAGATTCAGATGTTTTTACTGTGTACCTGGAAAAAAAACCCTAATAACCTGGCTAAACACCAACAATTTTCCTTTAAATATTGCTATAATACTGGCAAAAGTTTTGGCAGATGAGGCTTTAAGAGTGCAGAGCAGAGGACATGTTCTCATCATCTCCCATGAGTTGTCAGCTAACACAATCTGATGTAGATCCACTGCATCTAGACCTGCGTTTTCAAACTAGGATTCCTTACATTTCTAGGGTTTCATGCAAGGTCACAAGCAATTCCACAAGAAATAATGATAAAAAAACTTTTTGAAGGTGTTGATATATTTTTGTAGCAGTTCCCTAAAAGTTGAAACGTATTTCAAGAAATATGGAATAATCAGCAACCAGGAACAACATCACCACTCTACCGCTTTCATTACGACAGAAAGGAAGTGATACATACAGTACATGAAAATTATTTATAGGAGTTGTTTTTCCCCCTCACCTTTATCTCCTTGAAGAAGGAAGCAGTTTCGCCCTCGATAATCGGCTGCAACAAAGGGCTTCTCCGTGTGCTGGAGGGGGAACCCTGTGATAGGTGTTAACAAGAAGGTTACATTGTGATATCCCCTTCCTCACCCATTTCCAAATCTAAACAAACTCTTCCCAAGAATGCATTTAAGAGATATTTTTAAAATCTGAGAAACTCTCTGTCCTGCTCACAGAAGTTTTTCTATACAAGAGCAACTGTATAGGGCCAACATATTTCAGCTTGAGGGCCAAATTTTAATCCAGGAGGGTTTCCAGGAACTTCATTTCAACAGAAAGCAGATCCAAATGAGAAAAAATGTCCCCACATATGAGCCATTCATTATAGGCCGACAGAAGAGACACAAAAACAAGAAGAAAAACAGAGTATTCAGGAATTACTGGATGAAGAGGTGGCAACCTCAACGACTAAGGAGGAGCATTCAGAGCAAACTAACTTGGAAATCCCCAAGAGCCCTTAGCATTTATCATTTTCGAGAAATGGGAAACAAAAGTATAAAAATACTGGGAATTGCCATCTAGGGAAGACAAAGGACTGAGTCCCAAATCCCAATGGCCCTCCCAATTATTTCATACAGTGCAAAGGAAAGGATTGTGTGAATACGCCTGCTCTCATTTATATGTTCCTGCTGCCAAAGTGTATGTATAGGTAAACTAGCCTGAATTCAGTGGCTCTTGTACAAGCAGTAATTCTGACTGAGATCCACATTGAGTAGATTCCTCATTCAAACAGAATGATGTGAGAATGGCCAGGCTGTATGGCCATGTTCCAGAAGCATTCTCTGCTGATGTTTTGCCTGCATCTATGGCAGGCATCCTCAGAGCTTGTGAGGTCTGTTGGAAACTAGCCAATTGAGGTTTATATATCTGTGAAATCTCCAGGGTAGGAGAAAGAACTCTTGTCTGCTTGAGGCAAGCATGAATGTTACAATTGGCCACCTTGATTAGCACTGAATGGTCTTGTAGCTTCAAAGCCTGGGTGGTTGCTGCCTGGGTGGATCCTTTGTTCGAAGGTGTTGGCTGGAATTCTCATTTTTTGAGTATTACTCTTTATTTACTGTCCTGATTTTAGAGGTTTTTTAAACATTGGTAGCTAGATTTTGTTCATTTTCATTGTTTCCACCTTTCTGTTTAAAGTGTCTGCCTGCTTGTGTATTTCAATGGCTTCTCTGTATATATAGACTTCACTTCCCTAGTTTCTAGATGTGGGCAAAACAACAGGAGAGAATGCTTCTGGAACATGGTCATACAGCCCGGAAAACTCACAGCAGCCCAGTGATTCCGGCCATGATATCTTTGACAACACATTGATGTGAGAAAGTTGGGTAATATTGAGATCCAAGTGGCTGAGGTATACATATTTAGAGCATCACAGCGCATGCAAAATTTTGAACTGCTTCAAAAAATATGATTGTTTTCCACATGTGTTATCATATAAAAACAATCCAATATAGAATTTCTCTACCTCAAGCCTCCTGCCTCAACTAAAATTAATCGGATTGAAGGTAGTATTTTATATTTTCATGAATTATCCCATCATTTCAACAAGAGATGCAAGACAGAGATCAATCCCTGGCCAGGAGACGATGTGTGCCTGCCAGGATATACTGTAGGCAACAGCTCTGAGTAACTCATGTGCCTTCCATCCATTCATCTGAAGAGAAGCTTTATTTTTAAATATCCTCATATGATGCTGCCAAGACCTAGGCTTTGGTCCGGCACCAGCAAAGGAGTGAAAATAAACATTTATTCATGAAAATAAAGGAACAGGCTGAAAGTAAGAGGAAAGCATTTCGTGTTTGTACTGGCTAGGATACAAATGGTCTAAAGGTCAAGGAAGCAGTTTTAGAACGAATGTATCACATAGTAACTGCCCTTCACCATATCACACAAGCTAGTAAACAGGCTCCCCCTTAGGAAGGGAGGAAAGAAGGAAGAGAAGGGAAAAGAAGAAAGGAGGGAAACAATGTGTCTAGTCCCCATAGCCATAAAGCAACACTGTGAAATACACTGTCTCAAAAGGCAGGTCAAGGATATTGCAATATGATGATATGGCCCTCACAGCAAATATTGGGGACTGCAAAAGTAGAAGACTAGGTCTTGGAAGGATAGCTATGAAGGAACTAAACAAAATCCTAAAGTATAAATGTATATTGTTGAATATCACATTTAGGATTGTCCACATGTATAGATCTGAAAGCAGGACAGTGAAGAAAGCTGGTAAGAAGCGAAATCAACTCATTTGAAATGTGATGCTGAAAGATAGTTCTGCTGAGATACTTGGCCACCAAAAAGATAAATACCTGGGTCCTTAAGCAAATAAATCCTGACCATTCCCTAGAAGCGAACTCCTCCAAGCTGGGATACTTCCTGCCAGCACAGGGACTAAAATCTGTATAACTGAACACTCAGAAGAAATGCATACTTACGATAATAGGGATGCTGTTGGCCCTTGAGAGGATCTGCTTGACCAAGCGGTATCTGTCATACAGTGGCTTCATCATCTGTCGTTCATGCTTTGTTACCTGAAAAGAAGAAAAAGGACAAAGGCGGTAATGCATTTTGCTGGTAGTAAGAGATTATTGCCACTCCATTAATCTCCATTTAATGTCTTTTGAGGAGTGAATCACCTTCTGAACAGGTGCTTAAAACAAAACACAAGGCCCTTTATTTCCCTGTCCAATTATTAAGATAGGCCTCCTAGGATGATATCATTGACAAAGATGCAACTAAGGAATCTGATGCATCAGAAACACTTGGTAAAATGGGCTCGAGGGCACTCTCATTAATTATAGCACTAAGGGAGAATTGAGGAAGAATCAGATATGTTAAATTACTTGTTTTGTTTCCACTGTAACGTATCTTGAAATCTATAATGGAAGTGTTGGCAGGATTAATTCTGTTGTTAACCTTAGATAGCGATTGTGAAACACTGCTTCTAAGGCAAGAATTAGAAAGCCACTTGAATGTGTAAATAGTGGACCAAAGAGTGAAAACGCTCAGTTATGAAATATTAAAAACAAAAACAGCAATGCAAATGACAAGGAGAAAAAGCAATCAAAGAAGTGAATGGAGGAAAACATCATTTGCTGTGGTCTTCAAAACGAGCAGTAATCTGACTTGCTCGTTGCTCCAAACTGCTCTTTTTAACATGTCAAATTGTCAACAATTGTTTTGGAAGAATCCCACATTAGAGGAACTGGAGAGCGGTCATGAGCAACATTGCTTGTTGCCAAACAGAGTACAATTTGTATGTGTCTACGTAATTCACACCAGCTCAAAGTAAATGGTGTGAAGTGGCTCTGAGAGATGTCAATTGGAGTTAAGGCTGGTTCTATTGAAGACTGAAGCTCTAGCAAATATGATGGGGTCGGGAACCTGAAGCAGACAATATAGTGTGTAATACCAGGCAAAGAACGTAAGGGAGTAAATAGGAAGCCAGGAACTCATACTGATAAGCACATCTGTGGAAAAATTAAAGGCGTCCACACTGACTTTCGATAGTGCTTTTAAAAAATGTTCGTGGGTTGATACATTAATCACAGTGTAAGACAATCTACTATGATTTCACTTGCTCACATGTAATACTCAAAACCATGGCCATAGCAGCAGAATAGGTTAGTAACTATCAGTGGACCAATAGCAATCACATTATACTAATGAAATCAGCCACTATGGCATTTGAACTATTGTACTTTTCCCTTATATTTATGAATGTGTTTCTCCAGCAAAGGATCGCTGCCTTGTTGCAGCACTGGAGGTTGAGCACGAGCAAAACCGTGAGGGACACCCAAGACGGGACGGTTGTGGCAGAGAGGGTGGATCAAGAGCGATCCCTGGGGAAGGTAATGGCAACCCACCCCAGTATTATTGCCAAGTAAACTAAATGGACCAGTACAACCAGAGATATGTTAGTATGCCATCGGAAGATGGGACTCCCAGGTTGGAAGATGGTCAAAATGCTACTGGGGAGGAGCAGAGGATAAGTTCAACTAGCCCCAGATGTGATGACGCAGCTAGCTAAAGTTGAAAGGAAGGCTAACATCTGAACGACGAATCTGATGCTCTAAAGATCAACACACCATAGGAACCTGGAATGTAAGATCTATGAGCCAGGGCAAACTGGATGGATGGATGGTATCCTCGATGTAACTGGCTTGACCCTGAAGGTGCTGGGGGAGCTGACAGCCGATAGGGAGATCTGGCGTGGCTGGTCCATGAAGTCACAAAGAGTCGGAAGCGACTGAACGAATAAACAACAATGAATGTGTTTTCCTCCATTTGCATCTTGGTCATCAACATATGCTCAGTGTGAGGAATACGTGACAAGAATGTTGCTATACTTACTGGTCTTCCATGGATGCTTTCATAATACAAGAGGGATTTTTGAAGAGCTACTTTCTCTGCACCTATCTGGTCTCTAGTCATGTCCTGCAAAAACAAGCAAATAAGAGATGTAGGAAGGGAGAAAGGGAAACTGGGAATAAGGACAGCTCTACTAATACATCCTATTCTTTTCCATGTCCTATTCTGTTCGTTCACCATATAGCTCTGATGAATAATACAATTGTTCATCCACACTTGTGGATTTGATTAAAATACTCCCTTCGGGAATTGTTAGGTCCTCCAGTGCTACTTTTTGGTCAACTTCCATCAGAGGTTCACCAGAGGATTGTGCTGGAAGGTCTAGAGATTCCTATAGAGATGGTCTCTCAGAAAATAGTGCAGTGATTCTCAACCTGGTCCCCAGGTGTTTTGGCCCACAACTGAGAAGTCCTGGCCCTTGAGCACTCTAACTGGAGGTCAGCTGTGACCAGCAGCGCTGCAGAATTCAAGGAGGCACAAATGGAGGGCGAAAGGGAGAAACGTACCAAGAGAAAGACATGTCAAACCAACCCTGACTGGGATCGCCTTCCACCTGGAAACCAATGTCCTCACTGGGGAGAACATGCAGATCAAGAATAGTACTCCACAGCCACCTACGGACCTACCGCCAAGACACTGCACTAGGAGGACCATCATCCTTGGGATACGAGGGATCACCTAAGTAAGTAAGTAAATGGATTTTTGGCATACAACTTCCAGAACTCCTAGCCAGTTTACCAGCTGTTAGGATTTCTGGGAGTTGGACCCACAGGTTGAGAACCAATGCAATAGTGGGTTTTTTAATTTACTACATTTTTGCAAGGAACCTGTGTCCCTAATACTAGTGAATGTAGGAGTGGTAACACTTCACACATAGTAATTGTTAAGGAAAGTCAAGAAACACTTAATGCAGGAGGGATTAAACCCTGTGAGATCTGTCAAAGGTCTTCCTATCAACCTTAATAGAAGAATTAATTCATGTGCCATCAACAGCATCTAAGTTCTCAGTATTATTGCTGTCTATCAAAGCACTTTGTAACCATTACATCGGCACATCAGCACTTTCATTATACTTTCACAAATGCCAAACATTCAGCTGAAAGTTAATCACTTAAAGTGTGGGACTCTTTCACAAGATTAGATCATGCAATTAGGTGCCTTTTGATGCTCTTCAAGCATTCTGATTTACAATGGGAGCAGCTGCCAACACCATGCTATATGGACACGGTTGTAAACAGCAGTGAAACGTTTGCCTTCTCCTCACTGGTAATATCACAGTTGACAAGGGCAGGAAATTGGATTTTAAATATCTAAACAAGTTACTTTACCATTTAAATAGAAAATTTATCCCCCCTCCCATATCATTGGAAGTGTCTCTCTCACATAATCTTGTTTGTATTGAAGTCAAATTTTTATTACAAGCATTGAGAAGCTACACTTAAGATTTCTAAAATGAACCCATGATCCTATATCAAAATACAATGTAATATTAAAGGCAGCTTTTCAAGTAGCTGACTTGAGTTTCATTATCGGGAGAAAGCTGAGAGATAAACTAATAAAATAAACAAATAAATAAGCTGTCCTTTGTACCATGCCGATTGGGGCCCATAGGAGTTATAGTCCAAAATGTCTGGAAAACAGAAGGTTACCTGCACCTCGGAGGTAAGTAGTAAAAAAGGTTTTATACAACTACAAAATGATGTGTTTTAAATGGCGAATTTATGCATACATTGTGTTGAAAAATTGAATAATTCAAAACCAGAAACTTGGAGGCTAAATGCAATGTCAGTTCCAACTGGGGTAGATCCATTTAAAGCAGTGGTTCTCAACCTGTGGATCTCCAGATGTTTTCAACTCTCAGAAATCCTAACAGCTGATAAACTGTCTGAGATTTCTGTGATTTGTAGGCCAAAACATCTGGGAAACAACAGGTTGAGAACCACTGATGTAAAAGAATGGAACTCACTAGACTCCCTTGACTGATATTCTATTGATTTCAATGGGTATGCTTTTAATATGAGACTGACATTAGATTTAGTACTTCAGCAATTTATTGTTCTTGGTAACTGAAGCCATTTCACTTATTTCATTGTACCTTAATGTCTTCAGGCCTGTTTGCCTCGTCTCTTTTCTCCTGGAGTTTCTTTTGCATGGATTCCAGAGTTGTTTCCACTGCTGGCTTTGATGATTTGTCAGGCACATCTTGCTTCTTCTCTTCCTCCTTCTCCAGCTGAGAGCCAAAGCTTTTGGGGAGCGTATTGCTCCTCTGGCGCATCACAGGAACTAGATCTTCCTCTGACCTCTTCAGTTTGGACTCTATAGTTTTGGAAGGAGAACAAAAAAAAAATGAAGTGGATTTCCAACACCATGAAGGACTGAGTGAGAGAATACAAGAGAGTGAAAGATTGCAAAATCAGTCCAAAGTCTATGCAAGTATTCCATGTCAGGCCCTCACCTTTCAGCTGCTTCCGAAACTTTGCAAGGTCGTTTGTCCACTTTAGCACCTCTAGGTTGGCAGCTTTGTCACTGTGTGATGGCTGCAAGAGGCAGGGGAAACAAAGAGAAGAAAGAGTTTTCATGTAAATAGAGGCAGCATAATCTGAAACCAAATATTACATTGAGATGTTGGTTTGCTTCAGTGGAACCTTCTGGTCATTAAATTTAATTTGTAAACAATACGAAAGAAAGGGAAGATGAGCGAAGGAGTTTGCCTGAAATATCTAAGCATTTTCCGCCCTGATATTTTAGCAATTGCTGCACTTTGATACTTAAGAGTAAACTATTTTCTAGAATAATAACGAATTCTACCTTGTTGAATTGTAACCCAAAAGAAAAATACATATTTTATGTGCAAATATCACATGTTCTTCCATGATTCAAACTAATGAGAATGACAGAAACCAGTGCATAAAATGATAATTAAAATAAAGTCAAACTCCAAACAAGTGTGTGTTCTATACAAAACTAACATTTATAAATCAGCTAATGAAATAAATAAGCTGACAAAAGATTAATAGTATGATTCTACGAATATTTTACTCAGACATGTATAATTTAACCTGAGTTTAGTGGGATTTACTCTCAAGCAAAGTGGACATAAGATTACAGTCTGAGAATGATAGACTCCAGAGCAGACCTGGGCAAACTTCAGCCCTCCAGGAGTTTTGGACTCCAACTCCCACAATTCCTAACAGCCAGTAGGCTGTTAGGAATTGTGGGAGTTGAAGTCCAAAACACCTGGAGGGTCAAAGTTTGCCCAGGCCTGCTCCAGAGGGTTCTTTTTTCACTGCAACGGAGCCTGGAAAACTTTCCTTTTTCTACTAAAGTTCACAGTTCTTATGAGTTTCTAACAGAACAGCTCCGCTGATTAACAATCCCTGGGGATGTTCAGGCCAGAAAAATACTCATTTTGCCAATGGGAAAAGAAAAATCAACACCAGAGAGTTTTGCCAGATCATGAAAATAAAGGTTTCGGGCAACTTACCCGGTATTTCCTCTCTTCTTCAAATTTTTCTTCAAACCTCCTGATTTTTTTCTTCAGCACCTGAATCCTGCGAGTCAGTTGAGCGGGTGTTAAATCCTCTCGGTCATCTTCGTAAGATCCCAAAGATGAGCTTCTTCTCCTGTAATGAATAAAGGTGAGGGAATTGTTGTCAAATCAACTACTTATCAACTAGTTCATAGAGAACTAACAAGAAAAGGGCTCGATGCGACGAAAAGAAAAATAAATCATCTCGAAATTAGCAAGATTCGAACACAGGAACATTGGAAATTAATTTACACGAGGGCTGTTTATTTTGATGGGCATTTTGGGTCTCAAGTGGTGTTCCCTTTCACTAACTACCTGTTTTCATTAAATGGCGATCACATGCAATTAACCTAGGAAATTCTGCAAATGAAACATGTGCTCTGACCACTGATTCAGGTTCCCAGCCTGAAGTAAGCCACACTTTATTCTATTACAGTTACCAAATACAAATGAAAGTATGTACAATTTTAGTGCTGCGCTTTAAGAAAAGAAAAGAAAAAACACCTCGCCACCGACCATGAAATAGTATCAATGGAAATTACTAGAAAGCAGTCTAAACCTGGGAACAGAGTTTTGTGCCTATAGCTACAGTGTGCTACATTTAAGAACTTGCTAATTTTCCGACTCAGTTATTCTTCTGTAAAATGGGAACTTGGCTAACTGGTATGAATGTAAAGGAAAATCAGACAAAAGTTATAAAGGACTTTTGACATTATAAGTAGTAGGTGTATTTTAAATTATTAGGAGTGAAGGCAAAGCTGGGTATTTCAGGATCAAGTTACACTGAGGATCAAGTTATATAAGATCTGACTATGAGGGATTTCTGAAAAGGTGATCTTGGTTGCGATCCCAAGGTTGCCATCCTAAACAGGTTCCTCATCTCTGAGTTAAAGTTACACCTTACCAACCTACCTCATGAATGAATGTGAGTTGGGAGGGGAAGGAGGCACTTCTGTGTCATCAAGGTACTGCTGACTTTGCCCATAGGCATAGAAACGAGGGGACAACATTGGATCACTGTCCTCGTCCAAAAGTTGGCGAATGAGGCGACCAGCCTGAGGGGAGAGGCGGGCTTCGTCGGAATCTAAGCCATCACGCTGCCAGGAGGAGAAAGCAGGGACCGGTTCTGGAAAATCAAATGAGAGGACAATTAGTGGAAATTTCAATTGTGAGCTATCTCTTTCAAATTAATTTTCCTTTTATTTAAGTACAGGCCTTATAAGACTCAAATAATTAGTCTAAGTCTCTAGCATGACTAGAAGAAGAAGAAGAACCACCACCACCCTAAACTCCATCCCAGTATAAAAAGCCCATTAGGCACATGTGAATACAAAAATGCAACATTAAAACAGACTACCAAGAGCTAAAAAAACCCTTTGGTGACTAAGATACTAGCTAGAAAATATTTGGTAATACTGAAATACTAAAGTGCTAAACCTAAAATACTAAAGTACACAGGAAAATAACAAGAAAGTTTTGACCAGCACCAACAGGAACAGCAGCATGACGGTCAGGTATCCAAAGGGAGAAATTGCTCATTCACTTTCAAGAAAATCCATTCTTTTATAAGCCTCTACATTTCATTCAATGGCATTCAGAGAGAAGCCTCTACAGATGGTCTTGAGTTGATGGGTAAATACTTATGGGAGGTGATTTACCCCCAGTTATGGGTGTCCATGTCAGACAGGCTTCAAATATTGAGACCTTCATGCTAGTGTAAAGTACTTGAGTGAAATTATGATCACAGTTTCAGGTCGCCAAGAACCTATATTTTGTACCAGCTATAGTTTCTAATCATCTTCCATGCATTGAGGAAATATAATAGGTCTAATACAACAGCATCATGAAAATCTCCAATCTTTTGCTTGAAACTACTTATCAGACACCTTTTTCTTGGCTCTTGCTGCTTATCTGAATTGGAAACACATTAATATGAGGGAGTAATCAGAACCAGAAAAAAGATCAGAAAATAGAATGAAACATCTTATGAGCTCAAGTATTTTGGAAGATCAAATACAAAGAACCTATAGAGCCTGAATTTGCCTACCAATAAACTGAATTACGGCCAAGCATACGTTAGCTTCTGTTCTCTCCAAATGGTTGAAAGTGGCTGACTCTCCTCATAAAGTTATAAACTTCAAAATATAATTTCATCCAAAACAAATGTATTCTGATATTCTTTTAAAATGTACAGAAGTTGCAACTATAATTCGACTCCTCTGAAGATGCTCAAATTCGACCTGGCTTCCCTAAAATGTCCAATGACCGCTGTCTTTCCAATAACATCAAAAGCAAAAGGTGTGTGTGTGAATGTGATGGGAAGGTGTTACATGATTTCATTGAGTCCAGCATTTCCATGTGACAATTCTATGGTTGTTACTTGTAAGGGATAGGGATCCCTGAATGATTTTGGTTAAAATACCACCGTCACAGGCTCATTTGGTGAGTTCACAAGAGATAGCTGTTTTAGTGGTTGTTTCCATTCTCTACTTTCTCTGGCAGGCAAAGACCTTTTTGTCTAAGCAGGATTAAATGTGTAAAATGGGAGGCCTCTTATTGGGATGTACATTTTTCTAGACTTGTATATGTCTTTTAAATCATTGTATACTGTTTCATGTGAGGATCTTAACATTTTATTGGAGCCACTGGTTGCGCAATGAGTTAACCCTTGTGTGAGGTTTGAATCTGGGGAAAGCAGAGTGAGTTCCCTCTGTCAGCTCCAGCTCCCTATGCGGGGACATGAGGAAAGCCTCCTACAAGGGCGGTAAAACATCAAACATCCAGGCGTTGCTTGGGCAATGTCCTTGCAGACGGACAATTCTCTCACACCAGAAGTGACTTGCAGTTTCTCAAGTAACTCGTGACACGAAAAATACCAATCATTTTATTTCTCTTTGGAACCACTTTGGTTTTGACTTTGAGAGAAAGGCGGTGTACAAAAAATGAATGAATGGATAAATAAATAAATAAATAATATTATATTACAAACATCTTTTATCAGGTGATGCAATCAACAGACACACCTAAGTCCATCAGACTGAAGTCTGATGATGGAGAGGTGTCTGGTGATACCTGAAACACATCAGGACCATGAGACCACTGCTCTAAATCAGTGGTTCTCAACACGGATGCTGAAAAGACACTCCTCGTGTGTTTTGGCTTACAACTCCCAGAAATCCCAGCCAGTTTACCAGCTGTTAGGATTTCTGAGAGTTGAAGGCCAAAACACCTGGGGATCCACAGGTTGAGAACCACTGCTCTAGCTATTCCCTAACACAGATGCTGAAAAGACATTTGAAAGAAGCAGTATATTTATAGCCTTGAGGTACCTGCATCCACAATGCAATCCCATAAAGTAGGGACATTAGTCTTATTTTCCCCATGTGAAAATTTCACCAAGCCTTTTATGGGAGCCAACTCAAGCTACTTCCATTTGATTTCTTTCTCCGATTCAAAGAATATAGTTCAAAGAAGCTTAAACATATGCAGTAAGTTCAAAGAGGGGACCGTGCACAACTACGGTAAACAAGCAGCAACACATTTCAAAAGCTATGACATTTACTTTTCTCCTCTGGGCAATTCACTATTTGCTTCAGATCCAAAATTTAAAATGCATTTGCTTCTGAAGAGCAAAGATTAAAGAGTTCTTAATTTATTTGGCATGTTTTAAATAAAGCATTTCAGCAGCTGCCAAAATTACTGTCCTCTCCATTTATGAGAAATAGCCAATTGGCAGAATACCCAATGGAGATGTGCCACTGCTCAAGACAACACCCTTTCACCAACTGGGAATATTATATTGTAAAATTAACTCCTTTCTTCTAAATTTCTTTCGGGAAAAAACCCCTGGCTTCTCCTTCTTTTATTCCCTTGCCTTATTTTAATATAAAGCAACAAAACACTTTCCTTATACTGGAACTCTATAGCAAAATACCACCAGATTGGCAGGAGTAAAGAAATAAAATACTTGATTATCCAATACATTTAAGCATGGACTGTTTGGAAATCCGTAGGATTTCGAACCATCTGTGTAGTTCAAGTAAAATAAAACACCATTCCTCAATTCAGATTTGTGGTATCCTTTCAGCTATTCCTTAGATTATTATAGACTGGAAAAAACACTTAAGACTCATTGTTTCAGGATGCTTTTCTTGGGTTCGAAAACAGAAGTGTTGTGAGCATATCACCCTTACTACCAACACCCAAAAGCATGACAGACTGTCTTTGTACGTAGGCTGAGCATTCCTTACCTGGGAATTATAAAACCCAAAATACTCCAAAATCCAAAATTGTCCACATGAGGGGCTGAGACAGATGGTTCAGTGTATATACAAACTTGCTTTGCTGCACAAAATTATTTAAAGTACCGTATAAAACTACCTTGTGTCTAAGTGTATATGAAGCAAACTAATTTCATCTTTAGACTTGGGTCCCATCTCCAAGATATTTCATTATATAAGTACAGTAGAGTCTCGCTTATCCAACATAGCGGAACGGTGGATAACCGAAAATGTTGGATAATAAGGAGGGAATAAGGAAAAGCCTATTAAACATCAAATTATGCTATGATTTTACAAATTAAGCACCAAAACATCATGTTTTATAATAAATTGACTGAAAAAGTAGCTCAATGCACGGTAACGTTATATAGTAATTCCTGTATTTATGAATTTAGCACCAAAACATCGCAATGTATTGAAACAGCTGTGGATCCAGGCAGGCGGCAGACTTCATTGCATAATACAGAACGTTGAATGAGCAAACGTTGGATAAGCGAGACTCTACTGTATACACAAATACAGGTATTCCCAAAACTAAAACAAAACAACCCCAAAATTTTAAAAAAACACACTTCTGGTTCCAAACATTTAAGATGATGGATGTTCTACCCATATAAGAGTCTTGTTTAAATTTATGGAATGTCGAGGGAAATAAAGCTGGAAAAGAACACAGTCATAGGATCCTGAGAAGATAAGGAATTGGTATTCAATAATAACCACCTCCATATAACATCTCCTGGGAGATTACAGTACTACAGCAAATTCCCCCAAAGTTTTTCTAACACCACCACTGTTGGCCTTTCTGTATTCCTAAAGATGAAGACTGTTCTACCTGGCCAGCAGGAGCACCTGTATTTTCCCAGTGTGCTCTGCTTCCTCCTTCCTCTTTGTCATTGTGACATCACAAAACTCTGTTACCCATGGATTTCAAGTCAAGCTACTATTCCTTTGAAACAACCAAAGCCCAAAGTGTAGCAATGTTATTTTCCAGAAGTACAAGACCACAATCACCTAGTCAGATTTGCTGCCATTATCACACCAACCCAGGAGAGACCTGGAAGTAACCAAATAAATATTCAAATTTAACTAATTTCAAGTTCATACAGCGGATACCAAAAGCTACTATCTCAGACTTGCACTGCAAAGCTGGATGGATTAATTAGCCAAGTTTAAAATGCAATGCATTGTGTGTTTGGAAAGAGTTGATGGTGGAGCAGAGAAGGGTAAGCCAAGGTGGCCAATATATTGGAACATGTCCACAGTCCCACCTTGTGACCATTCCCACCTGATTCCACGAGGACCCTACTATTCTGCCGTTGGATAGTTTACTAAGCTGGTTTGCATGCTCCTACTTAGCTCCGTGGGATTAGATGGTTTAAGTTTTATAGCTTTGAACTTGTAATTCTTAAAAGGAATTCTGGAGTCAACAACTGCTTTCACAAAAAGGAGAACTTCTTGGAAAAGCAGAATAGCTACAAAAGATCTTACAAGAGCTTTAAAATAATGCTTTTCCTGATTAGAAAACAGTGTTTAGCTTTGATCTTGCGGAAGTCAAATGTCAGGTTTTCAGATGTCTTTTCTCAATAATGTTGTCAGAATGAGTGCCCGTCTTAGACATTGAACAGTTTCAGCTGTACAAGTTCTAGGAATCCAGGCAGTATATCTGAGCCGTACCCCTTGTATAAAACTACATGTGTAAGAAAATTAAGGTGTTTTGAGAAAGGATACTGCTGTTCTAGTTGTTGTTTGGTAAGGCCTTCCATGGTTTGGGGCCAGTGTACTTGAGGGAGCGGCTTACCCCATATATGCTCAGAAGATCACTGCGCTCAGAGGGTTACAACTTGCTCGAGGCCCCAGGTGTGAAGTCCTATAGGCTATCTAGCACACGACAGAGAGCGTTCTCGGTGGCCACTCCGGCCTTGTGGAACTCGCTGCCAGCCGAGACGCGGGCCCTGCAGGACCTGATGGCCTTTCGTAGGCCTTGCAAGACCTGGCTATTCAGGCAAGCATTCGGCGACTGACTAGTGTTTGAATTAATAATCTTTCCACTCAGTCGTGTTGCTACTGTACTCTATTGCAAATCAGCTTCGTTCTGATCTATTGCGATATTTTATGTCACTGTGATTGGTTTTAGGAATGTTTTATGATGTTTTAGAATCCCTGTGTGATTTTATATGTTGGAAACCGCCCTGAGCCTCGGGAAGGGCGGTCTAGTAAGTACAAATAATAAATAAATAAATAAATGCCAAAGGAAGTCTGAAATTTGGAGCAACTGTTAACAGCTGTTTGTTTAATAATGCCTGTGCGGGTTCTCCAACAAAATGTGATTCTGAACTAAATTGTCTGGAAGTGCTGTGCTGCGTATGGGTCAAAAAGCAGACTAAAATGTATAGGTCTTTGAAGGTCTGTGGCAGGATTCTGTGTAATGATGGGGCTACCACAGAGAAGAGCTTGCCGGCCTTATACATGTCGAACCTCATAGATGTTACTGGTGTGTATGTGATGTGATCTGACAGCCCAAGCATGTTAATATAGGGACAGATATTCAAAACATCTTAAATTTAGTTCTGGGGGATTTATTTTTAAAAGTAATGGGATAGCATAGACATGGATTTCACACTACAGATCTGCAAAGACTGATTGTTCAGAAAGTTAAAACTGAAGCTTACCACATGCCCAAACCATCTGTTCTCCATGTTCCTCTTCAACTGCGTAGGTGTATATTAAAGTGTCAACCTACTTAATTAAATAATCCCAAAAGTGACAAATGATGGCTGCTTAGGAGGCATTAAAACATCCCAATTCCTACTGTGCGCTTTCCTCTCTAAATACAAGGGGCTGATACGGCTTATTTCAGAATTATAAACATTGACTTATTTCCGGCTCATAAAGGAAAACAAAGCATCTTCTTACAGTTTTTCAGAAATTTTCGTAGCAATGCCCAAATGTCACAACTTGACATGGTTTTTTTCATATTCATTATACAAAAATGTCCACTTTTAAAGCTGAACTTCTCTTGTTTGTCCTCCATAGCATCATAGAACAGATCAATTGATGTAGTCAGCCAGTTGGCTACATTGACAAGATCATCACATACAAAATGTGTGCCCTGACTGGCTGGGACCACACATGTGACTAACTCAAGGAAAGAAAACAACCTAGGGATTGGGTTGTACCCAGCACTCCTGGAAATTTTTGGCATGGATTAATCCAAGGAAGAGGAAGAGAAGGAGAACTGCAACAACTCATCTTCATCATGTGCATACATTGTTCTCAAACTACATTATAAATTTCTGGAAAAATGACAATAACTCCAAATGCCACAGAAAACTTGATTGTCTCAGAAAGTTAAGAGAACCAATATGTGAGCAGAAAAGGCTTTCTCAAACTCTGATCCTTTAATTGTGTTGGACTTGAATTTCCAGAAAAAGCCTACATGACCAACTCTGAGAGGTGAAGTCCAAATCATCTGGAGAACCAATGATTAAAATCTCCTGCTTTACGAGAAATGTAATGGTGGGCTCAGGGTCCTCCAATGAAGCTAATATATGAGTTCATGTGGATAGAGTTCTGTTATCCCAAGATGTTTCTAGTGAGCCTTAGCTATTCTGGCTTGCCTTTGAATGTTTGCCTTTACTTTCTGACCACCATGATGAAGTATTGAACTTTCTTCCCAACTTGTCAGCTACAGAGATGGGTAAAAATAATCCCTAGCTGATGGACAGTGATACTTTAACCCTCTGCAGTTTAAGAATTTGGAGCTACAATTTTTGGTTTAGTATGCAAGGCAACAATGATGCTGCGGATCTTTACTTTGTATTTTCATCAAAGGGATTAGAGAAGATTTCCTACCACAAAATAAAAGCAGCCTTCTCAACAGCTCAAGCTCATTAGGAAGTTCCAAATATGAGATGTCTAGCACAACCCTATGCATGCCCAGTAAGAAAGAATCCCTACTTAGAAGATTTTGTGTTTGTATCTTGAGTACCTGTGCATAAGTGGAATCTCAATTTTAAGCTATTGAAGCAGAGCATAGGCAATGGAATGGTAGGGATGGTAATTAACCTGAGAAGTGGAAGTCACATCGTCTCTTGAGCAGGCCACCTGGGCTTTTCTCTGTGCTCTGTACCGGTAGCTTAAAATTGAGATTCCTGTTGTGCACAGGTACTCATGATTAAATGGGCCCATACTGCTCTAAATGCCACATCAAGGAATGGCCCCCCAGGTGTTTCTGGGACAGTTGTCAGTCTGTCCACCCTGTTTTTCTCCTTAGGAGTGAGAGAAAGGCCAGGCAGGAAGACACGTGCCCACCAAACCTGCCCACCAATTCTCTCATCATCTAACAAATTTGGTGAGCAACAAAATGTGTAAAGCTGAAGTAGGTTGAGAGTCATTCACCATATAGTATTTTTCTCTTCCACCCACTTCAGCCCAATCAATATTATGTCTAGACTTCAGGAATGAGAAGGATACATTTAGATTCAAGCACATTGATAGGGTTTCTTTTTCATGACAGGAGTGACTTGAAACTGCAAGTCGCTTCTGATATGAGATAACTGGCCATCTGAAGGACGTTGCCCAGAGGACACCCAGATGTTTTGATGTTTTACCATCCTGTGGGAAGTTTCTCTCATGTCCCTGCACAAGAAGCTAGAGCTGAGACGAGAGCTCACCTTGCTCCCCGGATTTGAACTTCCAACCTTTCAGTCAACAATCCTGCTGGCACAGGGGCTCCTATTGACAGGTGAACCCACAGGAAATGGAAAAGGAGCCTTCATTGCAATCACTTTTAAAAATATTTAAATACACAACCGCAATGAGAATTTGGATATTAAAGGAATATAGTGGCAGAAAGACTGTTGTAGGGACTCCGTCAAGATGTACTTTATATGCAGAGGAAGAGTCTCTAGTGAATAGCCAACATGCAAAAAGAACACCATGTCACCTGCTGTCTTCTGTCAAGAACAGCCACAGCTGCTTGTACTGCATGTTTGAATATTAACAATCAGATCTGACCCTGCTTTAAAATTCTGAACTGATACATAAATAGCATTCATATATAAATTGACAATGCCTCCTGAAGTTCTCTGTCTAGGAAGACAACAAAACTGCACATATTGCATAAAAGTATTACAGTTTTGCCTCAATGTTGCAGGGCGAAGAACATATCAATCTCTCTATTGTCCCCTTCATGAGGAGACTTGATTACAAACTATCCTTAATTATAGCTCTTAATTGTTAATAAGGAAAGACGATTCTAAAATCTCCTAAAAAACCAAACTCTGGAATGTATCTGATACCTTCCAACTGTTCAGTTTCCAGGGCCAGCAGCTGCATTTTGGCGTGATGGCTTATGTTTCCTTTGCCATTTCAGCTCTGGAAAGATTCCCAAGAGCAAAGCCACAAAAATGACTCTTTTTCTAAAACACAGATCATTACCACAAGCTTCCCATGAATGCAAAAATAAAAAAATGTGCTTTTCAATTTTGTGGCTTTAATAAATGCAAACAAGGGAAAGTGATTCTTCTCTCCCCACCTTTCTCTTAGTACGATGAAGGCACATTTGTGTGTCCAGACATATGAAAACCATTAAAATGACTAAGGCAAAACATCTTGGTCCTGCCAAGGTGAAAAGAGCAAGGTCGCTAGAAACATAATCAATGTATGGGCTTCAAATCAAAAGCAAAAACTCCCCCCACCAAACAAACAACCTAACTCAAAACCCAAAAGGAATTTAAATGTAGGAAATTAAAAAGGGTTTCTCGCCCTTCCTAAGATTTATTATAAGATCATAAGAAGTCAGAGGGAAACCCCTTACAGATGGACACAAAATTGTGCCATTTTGAGGTGCAGCTAGGTGATCACATGACAGTGCCAATACAATAGGTTTAGCATCTCAAAATTACAATAAACAGACCAAACAAGAGAACAAAAATGTTCCATATATTTTCCTCTTCCATCCTGACAGCAGACACCAATACATTTTTTCAGTACAGTATTTGGTTTTGTATCCAAACAGGTTTCTTATCACTATAGACTGTTCATGAAAAAAGGAAAGGAAATGCATCATCTTCACTCATGCCAACATTCAATCTACTGTACCGTCCCAGTTGTTGTTGTCACTGCATAAGGCGGTCAAGTCCAGTCGAGGCACTTCTGATACAAAGCTCTCTTCCTGGCCATCTGGGTCTTGGTTCCTCTGTAATTTGGTTTCGGGAAGGCTGGGATGCTCCTGGATCTTCATGGTCAAACACTGGAATAAATCCCCAAAAGTGAGAAACAGGGTACACCCTTCTCCTAAATATATTTTGCAGCGTTCAGAGTAAGTGGGAGGGAAAATGTTGCTATAAATACTTGCACAAACTCAACTGTGTTTCTCCTTTTATGCAGATCAATGCAAAATAACATGTGACTTAGCATCCAAGAGCCCCCAAACTTAGCATTTCCAAAACTTTCTCCTTGGTTAAAAATATCAGCAAGCAGCCCGGAAATTGTGTCTCTCTGAAAATGCAAGTAGTTGATGCAATCTCCAGTTACCAATCTAATGATGATGGCACAGTGAAAGTCCTGCTTCCCCGGAAATTTTTTCTGACACTGGAAGAGTCAAAGTGAAAATGCCAGCCCCTCTCACACAAAGTGTCGCTGTTGTTAGGCTGCTGGAGCAACTGAGAGTAGTTTGGAAGGAGACACCTCTGGCCACTGACCCGTCCCCTAGAGGTAGTCCAGAGTTGACGAGATGAAGAGCTTAAGCGACGAAAGTAGGCAAATGCTCTCTAGCAAGTCTGGACTGTTGGTGGAAATCAATGAGTGCCAGCCAAGCTGGGCTGGCTGCACGTCCCTTGGTTTCCTGTGGTTGTTTTCTGCCTGGGTGTGGGGAGAACAGGACTATTTATGGAGGAGCTCTGGGATATTACAAGCCACTGTTGCGCAAACCCGAACCGGAGTGGGGCTTTGGCATTTAAACAACTGGATGCTGGAGTGCTCTTGGAAATAATCCAGCCACCAGGAATGCTTTCCAGTCCAACCAATCCTCATCCATTTCATCCCCCCCCCTTCCATTCCTAAGCATCGCCAAGTAGGTGATCTATAATTTATAGCAGAGGGAGGAGGGAAAGCAGCCGTTCTTTGCTGTGCTAGAGCTCACTTGCATGATATCTGAGAAGTGCCGTGCCTCTTTGAGCCCGCAGAACTCATAGCTTTTTCTTCCCTGTGCTATTTGCTTTTTCAGTGGGCTTAACCTATCTGGATTTATCGCCTGAGTTCATCACAGTGCTCTCTCTATCTCACTGCAAAATGAAGGGAGCAGCGAGACTCTGTCCACAAGGAATACAAAAATACGTGCAAATACACCAGTTCTCTCTGCGGAAGAAGGAAATTCTGTTTTCTGGAGGAGATAATGCAGGCAGTAGAGAGAGAGAGAGAGAGAGAGAGAGAGAGAGAGAGAGAGAGAGAGAGAGAGAGAAAGACACTGCGCTGCTCTCCAGGAATAGATTACAAATGCTGATGAAAGAGACTAGATAAACGACAGTCATCAGATGTTAGCAGAGTATCTATCTATTTTGTCTTTTTCCCAGTCCATGACAGTTTACAACTGTGGATAATTCTTCCAAAAAAAGGGAATCTTTTTGTAAATACAGAGCTCTATATACTGACACTGCAAATGAGAGTTGAAATGTACTAGTATTGCTATTGTAAGTTATCACTGTTATTAAGACACATCACTATTGTTACTACTACTAATGCCACTATCTCTAGCAGCAGCAACTTTTATCCTATTCTTCAGCTGAAAATCCTCCAGAAACATTTTACATATATTCAGGTTGTTTTTTTAAAAAAAGTGACAGGTTTGCAATCTAAAAGATAATAAAGAGAGAAAGAGCAAAGAAACAAAGCAAACTGGGACTCATCCAATGAAATTCAAAAGCGTACAAATTGAGCATCCATTTGTGCTTTAACCTGTGCTCCCTTTCAATAGAGCAAAATTGAAGTTATGGTCGTTTACAATTACTCATGAGTAAGAGACATATCCTACTAGTTGGGATTTGTTTCTTAGTGGACATGCATACGTTTTTGCTCATAGCTTGCTTGGATTTGGAACCTGCTGTTAATGATCTTGTGCAGCTGGGTTTGTGTGGCAGAATATCTCCCAAGCTCAATGAGCATAAAGCAAAATGGAGAGCAGAGATCCTCAGCATCAGGCTGCCAAAAACTGTAGCTGTTGGGTTACTAGTCTTGCCCTTCCCTTGCAGGATTGGCCCCTAACCTACACTATAGGCTTGTTATGCATTTAAGAAAAGCACGTAGTATGCTTCTCTACTATAGCCTTTGTGTCAATCACACTGCCAACTGTTTACAGGATTTGATAAATAAATATTGGCAATCTAGTTCAGTATGCATCATGCTGTTGAAATAAACTCCAGATGTCCTCCAAAAGAAATAACAATATTAAAGATCCCTAAGTAAGGAAGACACTCAGACACTTTTGGTTTCTTAGATATGCTATTCTGGGCCTTTTTCAGGAATGGGAGACAGGATGGAGAGCAACTGTATGGAAAATCAGGTCACCCATAGGCTTCTGGATGTGTAATTCTGATCCCTCTCCTTTACATTCAGTCATTGATGTTGGGAGAAATGGTGGTTTGCAGTTTGCAAAATTCCCTGTCCTGCTTTAGATCTCTGTACTACATCCAGAACAGTCTTGACAAACCAAACAACTTCCAAGATGTAAACATGAAACTATTACCAGCTCTAGAAATTTAAGAACCCACAATATATTTGCATTTCATGTATGCCAAACTAACTCAAGAGAAAGGGAGAAAAAAGAGAAGAAGAGCACTGTATTCAAAACAGGTATGTTTTCTTGGTTAAGCTCATTTTGATAACTGCACCAGGATATTGATTAAGTGTCAAAATAATAATAATAACTTTATTTGTACCCCGCCACCATCTCCCCCAGGGGACTCAGGGCGGTTCACATGAGGCCAAGCTCAACAACACAACACAATAAATAAATAAAATCAGGACAGAAACAACAACATAATCAATTACATAAGACATAAATTATGAGAATACAACAACCAATAAAATCACAATAAAATCATTTTAACACAGAACCATGAGCAAGCCACATGTACAAATTAAAATACTAAAGATAAAAACAGGGGGCAAGATAGCAGTGGAGCGGATTATTTATAAGGGAGGAACTCTTCTGAGATGGAGTTGAAAAGAAGGGACTTTCAAAATTAAACTGTTACATAATTACTTAACATTCTTTTAAGGCATAAGCAGAGTTTCACTTATCCACATCCATAAAAATGTTTTTCTAGGCATTTTTCAACTCCTTCAGCAGGCCTTCATACTATTCTTCCATGGTGGCGCAATGCGTTAAACTCTTGTGCCAGCTGAATTGCTGAATTAGATTTGTGAGATGGGGTGAGCCTCGACATGAGAGAAGCCTCCCACAGAATGGTAACACATCTGGGTGTCTCCTGGGCAATGTCCCTGCAGGCAGCCAATTCTCTCAAACCAGAAGCGACTTGCAGTTTCTTCAAATCGCTTCTGACACATTTAAAAAAAATATTCCACAAGAAGCAATTTATCTCAATAGTTTGCTCTTAATTGGAGTATTTTTTTTTAATTTCTCTGGAAAGTCCAGGAACATATCCACTGTGAGAACTGTTCAGCAGTGTAACTCTCTGCCCCGGGGTGTGGTGGAGGCTCCTTCTTTTGAGGCTTTTAAACAGAGGGCTGGATGGCCATCTGTCAGGGGTGCTTTGAATGTGATTTTCCTGCTTCTTGGCGGGGGGTTGGACTGGATGGTCGACAAGGTCCCTTCCAACTCTTTGATTTTATGATATGGTTGTTGTATTGTATATCTGTATAGAATGAATGGGTGCCTGAAGTTTTAGGGAAAATTGAGTAAACAGAGTACTTTCAGACAATATTCTTTCCATTCAGCTATTAGACATTACAGGAATCAAACTTACTGGGAAAAGCCATGAAAATGACAAGGGAATATACTGCTCTGGAGGAATGCTATGGGTCAGAAGAGGAAGATAACACTTCAGTGGCATGGGATCATGTTACTTTATGCAATGCACTTTAGGTTCACTTCTCTAGGTCTTCCAGCATGACTAGATAGTCAGTGGGTTATTGTAGACATTTTGGGCTGTATGGCCATGTTCTAGAAGTATTATCTCCTGACGTTTCGCTTGCATATATGGCAGGCATCATCAGAGGTTGTGAGGTCTGTTGGAAACTAGGAAAATTGGGTTTATATATCTGTGGAAAGTCCAGGGTGGGAGAAAGAACTCTTGTCTGTTTGAGGCAAGTGTGAATGTTGCAATTGGCCACCTTGATTAGCATTTGATGGCCTGACAGTTTTTGATGTGCCTGGTTACTGCCTGGGGAAAACCTTTACTGAGATGTGATTAGCTGTCCCTGATGGTTCCATGTCTGGAGTCCCCCTGCGTTTGAGTGTTGTTTTTTATTTACTGTTATACTTTTAGAGTTTTTTTAAATACTAGATAGTCAATGTCCAGCAGATGTCATACACATAGTCACACTGAGAGACTTTTATGTCTATACCAAAAAGTAAAAAACAACAATAATAATATAATAATAATACACTTTATTTATATTCTGCACTTCTCACCCCGAAGGGGACTCAGTGCAGATTACAGAACAACACAAACAAGTGTACAATTTGAACTGAAGGACTAGCTTAATAAGGAAAGAGATTTTGCAAACATAGAAGGGGGGGGGGGAGGACATTTCAAATAGTATGAAGGCACGATGAAGGAAATATTTTACTCGACAGCAAAAAAAAAAAAAAAAAAAAACCAAACACAAACCCACTCTGAATGTTGAAAGAACTGGTTTTTCAACTGTCATGACCCTAATAAATTGCACAACTTTATATTTCTCCTTCCTCGTTTCAGTCATGTAATATTTTTCTAAAAGAGGCAAACGCTGAAAAGCTTTTTTAAAAAGTAAAATATTTCCTTGGCTGTAGCGTCTTTAATCCAAACCAGTTTAGCACAAACACTTCAAGCTATTTCACTGTGCCGTGCAACAACATGTCCTGTCCTCTTTGTGTCCCTCCTTCCCACCCTACACTTCTGCTAAGGAAGGACTTAAAAGCTAAAGTAACACTCAAGGAACTTAATTTGCCAGGGGATAGAAATAAACATTCTTATCCCCTTTCTCTACAAGACAAACTGTACTGGAAGCTTAATCTCTTCTTGTGTTGTCACTTTGCTGTAATTTCAAACTGCCAATGATCTTTCAAAGCAATGCAAGAGCCTGCACACATTCGGTTGCCACTCAAGAGGAACTTCAGCAGAGGAACCGAGTCTGTACAACCGGAACATTTTCTTGGGCAACTAGATGTAAACAGACCAGAATATTCACAAAGCAGATGTCAACAAGCCATACCCTGCCAATACACAGTTTTGCAAAACTGCAGAATTAAGCATACATCAGCGCAAACCTTAAACATTCAGTCAATTCCTTCTTTGGCAGCAACATTTAAAGCACACATATCAGAAGGCAAGTTTTTAAACATGTTCAGAATGCAGCCTTGTTGTGGAATAAAACAGGATCTCTCTCCTTTCCCCATTAACGTGAGGAACATGCAATGGGCTACTTGTTCACTCATGCGTCTCATAATGCAATGAATAATCCATAAAGCCTTCAGAAGAATGATAGCAACGGAGACCCAAGGGAGTTGCATGAATTTCCAGTCATGTCCTAAACGTAAGTAGAGGGCTCAATGTCTTGGCAAATGGATTTTGTTTTTAAAAAATGCTCAAAGATGCTGCAGATATCCAAGCACTTTCACATATCTATTTGAGGATTCACTTGTGTCTATATGAATTATAATGCAAGAACAAGGGGCGGAGAGTAGACAGGAAAGCCAAGGATTTCTACTGCTGGTAAATGATGACTTAGCCTTGACAGAAAGAGAAGAAAGCAACTGCTCCAGGACACACAATATTCTAAGCAAGATTAATCACAGATCTATATCATGGGCCCCCCAGATAGTGTTAAACTGCCATTACCTGCAATTCAAAAACATCTGAAGGGGCAATTGATTCCCTTTGATTTATATATATATTATTTTCACTCATTTACTTACAAAGCAGAGCTTGGAAAAAGTGATAGGGACTACAATTCCCAGAAACCCTCAGCCTACAGGACAATGTTTTATATGAAGGTACTGCAGTAAAGTAAGAGTAAAGATTTCCCCTTGACATTAAGTCTCTTTGAGTTCAAATCTGGGGGGTGGTGCTCATCTCCTTTTGTAAGTCGAAGAGCTGGCATTGTCTGTAGACAATTCCTAGGTCAGGTGGCTGGCATGATTGCATGGAACGCCATTACCTTCTTGCCAGAGTGGTACCTATTGATCTACTCACATTTGCATGTTTTTGAACTGCTAGGTTGGCAGAAGCTGGGCCTAACAGCTCCCTGGATTTGAACCGCTGAACTTTCGGTCAGCAAGTTCAACAGCTTAAACCCGCTGCCCCACCAGGGCAGTATAGCAGTACTGATTGCTATGTTATCAAATCTCATTTGAGCTCTATGCTGGAAGATTTAGAGAGCTCATCTCTCCCAAACAAGGTAACTTATATCAAATGTCAATAGAAAGAACACAAAGTTATGGGTTTAAAGCCCCAGTGGAATACAAAAAAGCTACTTGATCACACCTAGAATCATTGTGTTGGAAGAGACCTTGTGGGCCATCCCATCCAATCCCCTGCCAAGAAGCAGGAAAATCACATTCAAAGCACTCCCGACAGATGGCTATCCAGCCTCTGTTTAAAGCCTCCAAAGAAGGAGCCTCCACCACACTCTAGGGCAGAGAGTTCCATTGCTGAACAGCTCTCACCATTAGGAAGTTATTCCTAATGTTCAGGTGGAATCTCCTTTTCTGTAGTTTGAAACCATTGTTCCGCATCCTAGTCTCCAGGGCAGCAGAAAACAAGCTTGCTCCTTGCTATGACTTCCCTTCACATCTTTATATGTGGCCCTCCCTCATCATGTCTCCTCTCAGCCTTCTCTTCAGCAGGCTAAATATGCCTAGCTCTTTAAGCCACTCCTTACAGGGCTTGTTCTCCAGACCCTTGATCATTTGAATCACTCTCCTCTGGACACATTCCAGCATGTCAACATCTCCCTTCAATTGCGGTGCCCAGAATTGGACACAATGTGATTCCAGGTGTGGTTTGACCAAGGTCGAATAGAGGGGTATCATGACTTCCCTGCTGGAAGTTGGCCACAGAACTGCACTGGACGACTTAGAGATAACATATTAATCAATATTGTGAATAATCAAATCTGCGAAAGACAAACCTATATATGTGCAGGACCAACACTATTTCAGAAGTAGGAAGTAGCACCTTTGAGTATTCCTTGCCTAAGAAAATCCTACGGAATTCATGAGGTTGCCATAAGCCGGCACACACATAGAGTGTGGGCAAAGGATGGATTAACACCTTCTGGCAAAAGTAAGGCCATTGATGTCTCACTTATGACCTTTCGCTGCCTTTCAGTTCAATTCATCAAGATCTAACAGAGGAAATGCACAGGTTCTGGTAGCCCAGTTCTCTCTTACAATTCAATTCATTAAGATCTAACAAGAGGAATGACGCGGCCCTCAGCTCACCAACAAGAGCAAAGAGGCACAGAGCTTGCTCTTGTTGGTGAGCTCTGAATAACATCATTTGTTTTAAAAGGTATGCTTTTAAGCCCCCTAAGCAACAGGCTTAGAAAGGCCGTGGAATGTAAAACTATCCCAAAAGAATGTAACATTTTGTTGACCCTTTAATACTCAGATAATGAGATCTTGGGGTAAATTCTATGCCTTTCCTGTGATGGAAATGCCAACTGAAATATAAATTCACTTCAAACAATTATTTATAACCATATGGTTCCATATTTCATTTTTGGAAGAGAAGTTCAGTCTGTCAGATCCGAGTGTAACTAATAGCACAGGAATGTAAGGCCATTCAACACAGTTTTATCACCTTTTAAAGCCGGGGAACAGAAGTGTATAGAAGTTTTAATTTTTTGTTCCAAAATTCATTGTATTCTCACAACAACCTTGTGAAGGAGGGTACTTCCAGTGAGCTTTATGTAGAGGTCTGTCTTGAGGGATCTGGTAGACTTTATTCGTATGTCTTCAAGTCATTTTGGATCTATGGAGAACTTATCATGTTCTTGGCAAGATTTATTTGGGAGGGGACTGTTTTTGTCTTGTTCTGGTGCTGAAAGAGTACGTATTACTTGCCCAAGGTCACACAGTCAGTGTCTATGGCTAAGTGAGGATTCGAACCCTGGTCTCTAGAGCTGAAGCCCAAAACTTATAGCGCTATACCACATTGCAACTAGGACATGGAGAAATTAATTCAAATTGCAGGAAAAATTATTCCACCTAAATATTAGGAAGAACTCCTAAACAGTAAGAGCTGTTCAACAGCAAAAAATGCTGCTTTGGAGTCTGGTAGAGTCTACTCCTCTGGAAGTTTTAAAGCAGAGGCTGGATGGCCATCTCTCAGGGGATGCTTTGATTGTATGTTCCTGTATGGGAGAGGATTGGACTGGACGTCCCTTGGTCTCTTATATAACTAGGGAAACACACTGCACAATTATGTCACTTTATTATCATTTTAACTGCTATGAATCCATTTTAAAGATTCCTGGGATTTGTAGTTTGGGAAGAATTACAAAGTCCAAGGATGCAGTTATAATAGTCAATGGGGGAGCAAAGTGCTATAAATACATAAAACTGTGAAGGGTTTTAATTAAAGGATATTAATGTATTTTAAATGATGATCTGATATTTCATAATAATTCAACCAAAATGGTGACTCCAAGAAGCCAAACTTCTACTGGACTTCTTTGTATTGTCTGTCTATCTATCACAAAATATTCCACTGAGGAGCACCAGGAATTAGACTTGCTGCTATGTTCCCCATCTCTATTTTCACAACAGCCCTCTAAATGAGATCAAGCTCAGAAGGAATAATTGGCCCAAGATCATTGATCTTGATGTGACGTTCTAATCATGGCACCGGACCGGCTGACTTGGACACTATGGAGATTATGCATTGTTCTTAATTTAAGAAATGTGGGCCAGGGCTGTGTTTCTTCCTCTTCTTTTCCAGCCTGGGACATCATGGTACAAGTCTGGGAACACCACTAGAATACCCAGACATGGAAAAGTACACGTGGACACTTCTAAGGTACAGGTCTTATTTTGGAAGAGCAAAGGTGGAGAAAGTAATTGGCTACCAATTACGCATATCTTATTGCACAACTTGGCAGAGGACAGACAGTCACTGGCACCCGATGAACTTGTCCATCATTCTGACTAAGATGAACCTTAAATCAAATTCTAAAATGATATTAACTTGGTTAAAAGAAGGAGGAATGTCTGAATGGCTATCCTATAATCATCTATTACTTGGAATTTGTGTCAGAAGGAGTAAGATTTAGAACGGAGATGATTTGGTGAGATTAGAGCATAGCTCACTTTTACCATCTACTGGCGTTTGAGTTCCAGTTCTCCATTATGTCATTTAATTGCTTGACCATTAGTTCTGCAGATAATTCGGCTACTTAAATGAAATTAAAAAAAACCTGATTAGTTCTGTTTATTTTCAGGTTTATTATGAGAGCACGATAATTCTGTAAAAACATACGGTTACAATAAGAGGTATTGACCAAAGGGCATGGTTTCCAAAGAATACTAGTTTATCTGAAGCGAGACATTTCTTGTTTCAGGTTGGAAAGAAACCATTACAAGGAGAACTTTGGAAAGTTTGTCAAACCCAACAAAGTGCCTGAAAGGGTGTTAGTTCCAGAAGTCATATGAAGAGCTTGGGTTATATAAGCACAGGAGCCCCTGGTGGTGCAATGGGTTAAACCCTTGTGCTGGCAGGACTGCTGACTGAAAGGTCGGCAGTTCCAATCCAGGGAGAGGGATGAGCTCCCACTGTCAGCTCTAGCTCCCCATGCAGTGACATGAGAGAAGCCTCCCACAGGGCAATTCTCTCGCGCCAGAAGCAGCTTGCAGTTTATCAAGTTGCTCCTGACACAAAAAAATAATATAGGCACGGAAAATTGATTTGTTTGTAAAGATACTGAATGTATCTTGCCAACTTATCTTCCTTCCTACCCTACATTAGGCCACATAGTAACTTGAAACAGAACTAAACAATGGTAGGATTATCTCTGAGTCCCAGTCTTCTTAAAAATAGCTTTCCTTAGAAAAGAGAGAAATTCCACAGTACACCAACCTACTTCCACCAAAACAAAAGGTAGCTGAATTCTCTCTGCTTTCTAGAGAGTAAGATTCCTACGGGAATTTTGGTTAAAAAAAGGTGCAATGATAGAAAGAAAAGAAAAAGGATTGACAGGGAACAAAGCGTTCTCGTTCCAACCGTAGGATTGCCCTCTCTTAATCCTTAAACTCTAAAGAGAAGGAACAAATTTCGGTTCACAGAAGAAAGTATTAAGAGGGGAAGTAAAAACATTCCCAGGATTACCAGCAAAACATATAGAGGAAAACGGGTGATTATATAAAACAAAACAGGGAACATACTCCACGCTGCACTGCACAGGTCTCCTGACTTTGTACGCCACGGTGTTCAACAACAAACCTGCTAACTGTGTAATGTACTGGCGAAGAGACCTAGCCTTTTGACTCACACAGTCACTTGTACAAATCTCACCTCTAGGAGATCAATTAAGTCATCGCTTGCAGCCTAATCCTGTCCTACCTGCATATCCTGACCTACCATTCAAATACCCCTCTGAACTATACATCCACAACAAGTCACTCCCTGCCAAAACAAACACTTCTGAGGAAAATGCAAGACTCAGGAGAACATGAGCTTTGTTTTCTCTGCAGAACGGATTCAAACGGGATTGGAGAAAACACTATAAATTATTACCATAGCTCTAACTCAGATTAAAAAAACAAGAGGGCTCTTGGCACGATATTCCTTGTCATGTAATCTGCTGAAACTGTCTTTAGTGAAATTGTCATCATTACAAGTACAAGTACCCTCTTCGGTTTACACTCTGACAACTGTATTACTCTAGATATCCCTTTTACGTGCAGAAGCAACCTCTTATTTTATCTTAGGGTGTTACTATTTGTCAACATCCATTTTTATAGTTCTTCAATGATCCCTGTAACACAGACATTTACTTGGAATTTCCATAGGGCTGGTATTGGCAACTGGGCTCCTTGGGCAGCTTTTATGCAACATTGTCTTAGTAAAGCCCAGCAATGATAGTTACAATGGACTCTCTTTTTATACTTTTTTCATTGGTTCACTACTCCAAGTATTGTTAAGTGACCCTTTCACACAACAAAGTTATAGCATTATGATCCCACTTATCTGTAATAATGGAATTCTGAAGTTTGTAGTTTGGTGAAGCACTAGCAGTAATTCTCAACTTGTGGGTCCCCCAGGTGTTTTGGCGTACAACTCCCAGAAATACCAGCCAGTTTACCAGCTGTTGGGAGCTGAAGACCAAAACACACCCACAAGTTGAGAACCACTGGCCTAGAGTTTTTCTGGTTGAGAATTCTAAATATTTCTCCACAACTTTCAAATTCCAGGATTCCACAGGACAGAACTTATGACTTTTTTTCATGCCAGGAGCGACTTGAGAAACTACAAGTCACTTCTGATGTAAGAGAATTGCAATGACGTTGCCCAGGGGACGCCCGGATGTTTTTGATCCTTGTGGGAGGCTTCTCTCATGTCCCCACATGGAGAGCTGGAGTTGATAGAGGGTGTTCATTCGTGCTCTCCCCAGATTCCGACCTGTCTGTCTTCAGTCCCGCCGGCCCAAGGGTTTAACCCATTGTGCCACTGGGAGCTCCTACTATGACTGTTAAAATAGAATAATAATGCTAAAGTTCTGTATTGTGAAAGAGCCCTTAATTTGGCTGCCATTTTAATTTCCCTCAGTGCTTCCAACATGCTAGCTCTGTTCTAGGTGAAGCCTGGCAAAGTTAGCCTTCCTTTAGAGAATCTCCAAGGCAGCTGATTGCAAATCTTAGGACAAGTCTATGCTTTATTATTTAACAATGTAAGAGGAGCCCTAACATATAAGACCAAAGTCCAGCATTCTGTTTTCATGGCGAAGAGAACAGCACAGAATCAAGACACAAATAGATTAAAACCCTTTCAAATCCCAATAAAGTATAATCATCCCAGGGAGAAAGTTGGCAGAAACATATCATCTTTTGAATACACAGGGGAAGAAAACCTTTTTAAAACTTGGCACTCAAAAATGGCTAGTATTGAGTGAATGCCTCTGGGGAGGGAATTTCATGGAGCAGAATACAAATTTAATTATATTTTCGAAAAATGGGGGCAGGGATTGACCTTAATCAATAAATAAGAATGGATAAAATACTAACCTGAGAATGTCTGAATATGTCGCCGTCACTTTCACTGTCTTTGCTATAATGAAAGAGAAAAAGTTTGAATTAAAAGTGTGTCATAAAGTAAGGCGCAAGACCACTTTTCTACATCAAAGGCAAACACTAGAATACTTTGAAAACACGTCTAAAAAGAATATTCTGAGTGCAGCATTTTAAAGCTCAAATCACGCATATTCACCTCCATTTTAGAGACACATATGGAAAAGGTATTTTTGGTTACAGAGAATGAAAAGGGAACCCAGGTAACATCATTGTCTTGCTCAGAGAGCAAATGTTTTTGGTTTTCTCTCAACTAGTGGCAGACCTCGCATTAGGATAACCTAGCTGCTTTCATGTAAGATAGCTATTTTAATAAGTGTGCTAAAGTTGGGATCGCCCATGCCATTCAACCTGTTGCTTCAACCTCTTGCTTCTACCTCCATCACAAGCACAGTTGGTGGGGACGAGGGAGAGGGCCTTCTCAGTGGTGGCCCCTCGACTTTGGAACTCCCTCTCTAGGGAGATTAGGCCACCCCCCCCCCCCGTCCTCCTTTTGTAGGGAACTGAAAACTGGGATGTTCCAGCAAGCTTTCGACAGGACAGGACGGAAGGCAAACAGGTCAGATAGTACTCTGTTCTGTACTTCATCCACTTCCCCAGCCCTATCACATATTATTTGCACTATCCCTCGCCCAGCCCTTTTCCAGTTGATTACATCTATTTTAGTATTCATGGCCATTGGTATTGTTGAACCTCACCTGATGGAGCCCCAATAAAATTGGGTTTATATTTTTATTTTTAGTGTGTTTTATCAGGGTTTTTTATTTTATGATAGGTTTTTTTGCTATTTTGTTTGTTAAATTATAGTTCATTGTTTTATATTGTCTAATGTGCCTTGTCTTGTTGTTGATTGTTTGTATGGTTTTCCTTTTTTGCATTGAATGTTTGCTATATTCATTGAAAATGCCGAGTCCCTTCGGGGCGATAGGGCGGTCTATAACTAAAGTTTTATTATTATTAGTTTTATTGTGTATAGTTGTAAAAGCTAGAAAATGAAGAAAAGTGATATGGGTCTTAGAGCAAAATGGCTAAACTGAGATTGTCATGAGAAGATATGGCTCACTAGAAAAGATCAACAGACCTAAGCAGAAGTGTTGTGATATGGTCCCCATTCACTGTGAAGTCAACTTGACGGTAGTCAACAACAACAAAGTATTAAGAATAATTGGTATGTATGATTTTTCTCCTCTTTCTCACTTCTCCCCTACTGATATTTGTAATAAGAATGGTAAAAATGCTCTAAACTCAAGACAGAGTCCCTTAGCCAGGATAGCCAGCAACCATATTGGCTGGATGAATCTGGGAAGTCTAGCCTCTCAAATTACTGTTCCAAACTCTGCTACTAACTAAAACCTTGGTTAGAGAGAATTCTAAGCAAGTCACCTGTCTTCTGAAAACACTTCCATGTTGTCATCTGGTCCTGCTCTGTCCACAGATCTCAGGGGAGCAAATGTTTCCATCGTCTGTCAAAGATCAAATGTTAAGAAAATCATAAACAATTCTTTTCTAAAAATGTTAAACAAATAGTACACAATGTATAATTATTTTTCATGCAAACATGTCCATTAGAAGCAGAACATTTGTAATAGCCTCATGGATATTTCTCTTAAGAGCGACAGAGCCCCCTAAGCAGGACATCATATTGCCATCATTCTCTATTGTTCAATCTGGTTCTGTATATGCCAGGTTTGGGCAATGCGAAGCCTGCTGGATTTTTAGGGGGGCTCCAGTTCCCATCAGCCCTAGCCAGCATAGCTAGTGGATGGAGGATGCTGCATGTTGCAGTTCAAAATGTTCTGGAATGCTGGATATTATCCACCCTGGTCTATGGAATAACTAAGGCTTGAATGTTGTGAATGAGAAAAATGGTCTTTCAGCTGTCACATTCATATCTCCTTGCTCTCAATAGTCATATTTTGCTGAGATCCAAGAGGGATTTGTAACAAGCTATGGTGAAGAAGTGACAAGCTGTAAAAAGCTTAATAAGACGGAATTCCAACCACACTTATTATCTTGAGTCCCATACCTGCTATTTGGCAACATATGTCAACACAATCAATACTAAAAGTACATCTGGCACCCATATTTACTACTCTGCTAATGGAAAGAACAGCTATTATCCTGTCTAGAATGATGAAAACATATTGCTCACACATATTCACACAGTGTATCATTTTACACACACCCTTACAAATAACAATTCACTCCTTCCTCATAAACTAAAGGTGTTTTCTGGATTTCTCCCTCTATGTTTTTCTATTATATTTTTTCTGCTCATTATTCACCATGACCACATCCACCAGAAACCAGGGAAAAGCCCAAGTTTTCTTTTATGGAAGGAGATCTCTAAATAAAAGGGACAAACAATGGTTGAAATTATTTCAGTGTTTGTAAAACTTAAGAGAGAATGCCCATGCTGGCTGAGGGATGCTGGGAAATGTAGTCAAAAGGAGTGAATTTCCAAATTTAGACCTACATGGTGATCAAATAGAACATGAGCGGACACAAAATTTGTTAAAAAATAAAGGTAAAGGCTTCCCCTGACACTAAATCTAGTTGTATCCTACTCTGGGGGGTGGTGCTCATCTCAATTTCTGAGCCAAAGAACTGCCGTTATCCTATAGACACCTCCAAGGTCTATAGCACAGCATGACTCCATGGAGCACAATAACCTTCCCGCCAAAGCGGTACCTATTGATCTACTCACATTTACATATTTTCAAACTGCTAGGTTGGCAGAAGCTAGGGCTAACAGCAGGAGCTCACCCTGCTCCCAGGATTTGAATCGCCAACCTTTCGGTCAGCAAATTCATCTGCTCAGTAGTTTAACCTGCTGCACCGCCAGAGGCTCCTTTGTTGCTTGGTAGCAAAAGAGGTGCAAGCTACAACCGGTTGTGTCTCCTGGTTGCAAAATGCAGTACTATATTGGTTGCACACGCAACTCTCTTTTGCTATCAAAACATTTTTCTATCTATTTGCATAGTGGAAGAGCTGTCCTAGATACTCATGCAAGAAGATGCCCATTTAAGATGTTATAATGCTCTTAGTGCAATGGGTATGGCAATGGCCAAAGTAGGCAAATGGCCTTGCCAATTGGCTATCCTACTGGGCACCCATTCTACTAAGTTTGTTCTCATCAGCTTCGCAGTGGCCACTGCTATCTCTGAAAGATACAATTCCAACTGCAGGTTTGATCTGATGCAGAGCAAAAGTTACCAACATAGTAAGGAAAAGTTCTCATTTTTGAATTATAACAGATATTATAAACTGAAAGATTCCAGAAGCTGTAGCCCCAAATCACAACATTTCCCAAGCTTTGCTTACCAGAGATTTCCAGAGTTGCAACTCAGACAAACCACTCAACATGACAAACTGCAACTGGCATATGATATCAAGCACATGGTGCCTCAAGTCTCAGCATGCCAGCTGAAAAATTGATTTTAATAGGTTTCCTTACCAGAAGAGTATCCTGGTTATCATTCAGCTCGGAAAGTTTGGTGCTGGATTTCTGTCGTTTGGGTTTGCTCCTTTCTCCTACGTATCCAGAGCTGTTCTCCTGCAGTTTTTCCACTTCTTGGGCTGTCAGCATACACTCGTCAATGCTACTGAAGCCAGAAGGAATATTCTCTTTATTGATGACCTCCCTAGACAGAAAAAATGTGCCGGGTTACAGACTGTTTTAGCAAATTTGTGAAACAAAACCCAATTTTGGAGAGTTCTGGAAAATGAATATTGTGACTATAGCCCTTAATAGGTGTATCAAGTATTATAATTGGCAATGAAGTGTACTGAGAACAAAAGACAGAGATCCCAATGACATGAAAGAACAGGACAAACCAGCCTCACTGAAGCTAAGCAGTTCAAGATTTGAGTAGGAAACAGCCTTGAATTTCACAGAATGAAAGAGAGAAGTATATGGAAATATTCATCCCACTAATACAGTGGTTGCCATCCTATGGGCCGCAGCCTGCTAGATGATTAAATATGGTTTTCTGTGAGTGAGCAGATGGCGACTCCCTCGGAATTACTTTGTGAACGAAGATTCTTAGGAAGGACTCATCCCACACTTTTTACAAGTGCGTTGATGACTAAAAAGGCCAATCTGAGCTAGGCAAGTTCGGTTGCAGAAAGCACAGCAGAAAGTCTCCTTGAGTGATGTTGTTTCCAAGTTGCGGTTCTTTCTGCGTTGTCGTTTCTCTTCGAGACCCATTTGATGTGACTTCTCGAAAGAGGCCGCAGCATTGTGGATAGTGCATCTCCATGCCTCCCGATGTGAGGCCAGGGTAGACCATTGTTGGTGACTACTGGATGGCTAATGTTCTGTAACAGAAACTACAGCTGATGTGGTCAAGTGGTCCCTGGTCAAAATGTTCTCTGATCAAAAATAAAAGTAGGGAACCACTGCACTAGTACTACTATTAAGACTCGGGTAGATGTCTGAACAATGTGAAATTTTCCTGTAGAAGTGCATATGCTCAAAGTATACACAGGTCTAGAGAAACACTATCAATCAAGGTTAAATAATAAAACAACTTTATTTTTGTATCCCGCCTCCATCTCCCTGAAAGGACTTGGGGCGGCTTAAATGAGGACAAGCCCAGTCAACACAGATTAAAATATAACACAATAAAATTTACAAATAGCAAACATCATAAAAAACAAAATCCTTATTCAACAAATAACCAATGGTCTAACATAGTGGCCATATACTGAGCTAGAGGGCGAGGCAAGGGCTTGTGCAATACAGTTGCCAAGACAGGGCTGGTGGGAAAGTGCAAAAGCCAAATGATATGTTCGGACTAGAGGGACCAAGTCAATATGAGCAATATAACTATAGGGCAGGGACAATGGTAAAGTGCAAGAGCCAGACATTGAGTTATGGCTGGAGGGGCCACAATTTTCTAGTGAACTGATTAATCAAAAGTACAATGGAACATCCATTTTTTTTTATTCTTTACAGAAAATGGACAGGGTGGGTGCCAATCTAATCTCCCTGCGGAGAGAGTTCCAGAGATGGGGGGCCACCACCAAGAAGGCCCTCTCCCTCGTTCCCACCAACCACGCTTGTGACAGGGACAAGAGCAAGAGAAGGGCCTCCCCAGAAGATCTTAGAGTTCACACAAGTTCATAGGGGAAGATGCGATTGCGAAGACAGGCAGGACCAGAACCGTTCAGAGCTTTGTAGGTAATAACCTGCACCTTGAAATCCACTGCAACACACCCACAACAGTCATCTCAATCGCTTTATTAAGCAGGCACAGACTGCCTTGCCGTAGATGTGAGAAAATAAAATGAAGACTCAATATTTGCAGCCGTTTTATAGATACAAATAGACTATACATGTGCTCCAATTAGTATAACTTTTCCCTGCCATCTGTGAGGAAAACAGAAAGGATTTTCTTTACTGAGATTTCTCCCATAAGCCTGTTCCTAATTTGTATGGATTATCATTTTAAATAAAAATCTATTATACAGTCAAATGCCTTGTATGTATGATCATGATTCAGCTACTACACCATTCATTAAAATCTTAGCCACAAATCCTCTTAGCTATTAATTGCTTAAGGGAAAAAAAACACTCACTAAAGCCAAAAGAGGCAGGTGGATGCAGGATCAAGTCTACATTTTTAGTTCTAAATTATTTCACAGGACAAAATATATCATGTGAATTGGCAATGAAAAGTGTATTAGTTTTCAGTGCAAGAGACGTGCAAGGCAGATGTCCTAGGAGGTGTTTCTGCCAAGTCTATTTAACACAGGTTCAAGAAGTGAAGATAATTATGATGCAGAGCTTGGAAATGCTATTGGAAGAGTTAATATTTTGAATACAACTTCTAGAATATTTCAGAGAGAACATCTATGCATGTGATCATGCTGAGTAGGGTATTCTAAGAGTTTTAATGTAAAGGTAAAGGTTTCCCCTTTACATTAAGTGTAGTCAAGTCCGAGGGTTTTTGGGGGGGGGGGGGGTGCTGCTCATCTCCATTTCTAAGCTGAAGAACCAGTATTGTCTGTAGACACCTCCAAGGTCGTGTGGCCAGCATGACTACATGGAGTGCTGCTTTCTTCCTGCCAAAGCGGTACGTATTGATGTACTCACATTTGCATGTTTTCGAACTGCTAGGTTTACAGAATCTGCAGCTAAGAGCGGGAGCTCACCCTGTTCTCTGGATCTGAACGGCTGACCTTTCGATCAGCAAGTTCAGCAGCTCAGCAATTTAATCCGCCGCACCACCAGTGGCTCTCACTAAGAGCTCTAGACCCCAAAACTTTATCTCAAAGTTATGCAGAATATTTTTTCCATTTTATATTGTTGATGAATTTTCACCAATTTCTAGCAAAAGCAGCCTCAACTTTTTGGAGCCAGAGTATGCAATCTCTGGGAGAACTAGCCTCTTGCATTTAGGTAAAGATGATGATGATAACAACAACAACAACAATGCTTTTTCTCTCTTAAAAGAGGCTCAAAGCAGTGAGAGTTTAAGAGGTGGTAATGTTGTGATATTATAACAAGGATTGCATCTTGAAAACCATTTTCCCAATAAAAAATCTAATTCCTACAGCATGCAACAATGTATTAGAGGTTGAGCACCTCTTGTCCCGAATTTTGATATGTGAAATGCGACAAAATCTGAAATTGGCCACATGAGTGACTTAGAGTGATCTTTGCATTCAGGTGGTTCAGTGTACACAAATCTTATTCTGTTTACATAATTATTTAAAATATTAGTAAAAGTTGCCTTTAGGCTATGTGTATAAATTTTATATTAAATATATATGAATGTTGTTCTAAGAACTGGGCCCCTTCTCCAAGATATCTCAGCCACTTTGAATTTCATTTAAAAGAGCAAAGAAGAGTGGTAATAATAACAATAATGTAGATTCAAATATTCCAAAATCTAAAACATTCCTAGTTCCAAACATTTCAGATAAAGGATACCTATATGCTGACTGGCACAACATGGGGATCACAGCCAGAGATCAGTCTGTACTTGTGCTTTGCTACTCTGCTGCTGAATACGCATGGACAGTGTGGAATACATCTCACTACTGTAAAACGGTGGATGTGGCTCTTAATGAAACATGCCGCATTATCACAGGATGTCTACGCCCTACACTACTGGAGAAATTATACTGTTTAGCCCAGGGGCGCTCATTAGGTGGCTCGCAATCGACTGGTCGATCCTGGGACCTTAGGAGGTCGATCCCAGCTGGATGGGGTGCTTCTGAGGGGGCGGAGCCATGCCACGACAAGCCCCGCCCCTCCCCCAGCTCCAGCGCTACCACAGTTTCTCCAGGCATGAGGAGGGTATGGCCAAGACAGTAGTGGCTAGCTATGCCACTACTGGCTTGGCATACCCTCCTCTAGCCTGGAGAAGCTGTGGTAGCGCTGTAGCCAGAGTGGGGAGAGGGCGGAGCCAGGCCGCGCCAGGCCCCGCCCCCTCCCCCAGCTTGGCATACCCTCCTCTAGCCTGGAGAAGCGCTAAAGCCAGAGGGGAGGGGGCGGAGCCAGGCCGTGCTAAGCCCCGCCCCCTCCCCGGCTTTAGCGCTTCCACAGCTTTTGCAGGCTAGAGGAGGGTAATACCAAGCCAGTAGTGGCTATCTATGCCAGTGTTTCTCAACCAGTGTGCCGTGGCACACTAGTGTGCCGTGAGCGATCATGAGGTGTGCCGCGAGAAAAGCTCTCTGCCCCCCTTCCTTCCCCCCTCCTCCTGCTGCTTGGGGGAGGAGGAGGAAGGGCCGGGTGGTGGCAAAGAAAAAGAAGAAGGGGCTGGGGCGTGGCCTCCTTCGGCCGTTTCCCCAGCCAGCCTCCAATCCGCCATGACTCCCACCATGACTCTCGCCCCTCGCTCGCTGAAGCTGCGCGGAGGAGGAGCCCTGCCCACTGAAGCCCATCCACTGCTCATGCTCCTCCTCTGTGGGAGAGCTGAAGCTGGGGGAGGGGGCAGGGCATGGCACCCCCCCGGCTTCAGCGCTCACACAGCTTTGCCAGCCTTGAGGGGGCAGTGCCAAGCCAGCAGTGGCAGAGCCAGCACAATGCTGGCTTGGCACTGCCCCCTCAAGGCTGGCGAAGCTGTGGGAGAACTGAAGCTGGGGGGAGGGGGCGGGGCATGGCACGGCCTGGCTCCTCCCCCTCCCCTGGCTTCGGCACTCCCAGCAGCTGCTCCCAGCAGGCCACCATCCCCCAGCCGTTCTTTACTGTGTTAGAGTGTCATTTTGTGTCATTTTGGTTGGTGGTGTGCCCCCGGATTCTTTTAATGTTAAAAGTGTGCCGCGGCTCAAAAAAGGTTGGGAAACACTGATCTATGCCACCACTGGCTTGGCATTACCCTCCTCCAGCTTGCAGAAGCTGTGGAAGCGCTAAAGTCAGAGGGGGAGGGGGCGGAGCCAGGCCGCACCAAGCCCCGCCCCCTTCCCCCTGCTCTGCCCTGCTTCTCTCTCAGTAGATCTTTCTGACTTGGTTTTATCATAAGTAGCTCGCATGCTGAAAAAGTGTGGGAACCCCTGGCTTACCCAGAATTGAACCACCTAACGTCTACTGGGAAATAGCAGCCAACAATGAAAGGACCAAGGCAGTGACATCTCCGGCCAATCCTCTGTTTGGATATCAGCCAGCATGTCAATGTCTTAAATGAAGAAACAGCTATCTAAGATCTACAGCAGGGGTGCTCATTATGGTGATCGGGAGCACCTAGGTGATCTTCGGCCCTCTTCCAGGTGATCTTTGGACCTCACTAGCTGGATGGTGTGCTCCTGCCATGCGCGCGTGCACGTGCGCTCCCGCCACCGCCTTCGCGGGGCTTCTTTCGCCAATATGAGGCTTTAGTGGGCGGGCCTGGCGCTCATCTTGCCACGCACGGTGTGGTGACATGACCATCCATTGGTTGCCGCTGGGGGGGCGGAGCAAGGCGAAGGCACACGCACGGATAGGATGCGAGGCTGTGGGAGGGATGGAGGGATGGAGGGAATGTGTGTGTGTGTGAAAGAGAGAGAGAGCCAAGGAGAGAAGAAAGAAATCCAGAGAACTTTTTTGGATCCTTTTGGCAGGCAGGCAGGCAGGCGGGCGCTGGAAGGAGAGAGGGAGAGAGAGAGAGAAAGAGTCGAAGGAGGCGGAGACCTGGGCGAGCGAGCTGTGTGGGGCTGCTTTCTTTCCTTGGTTGGGGTGGGGAGGGAGGGCTCCACCGTGTTCCTGGGGCTGAACCCGAGGAGGAGGGGGCTGCGGGGATGGAGACTCCACTTGCTGCTGCTGCTTGTGTTCTTGGCGGCGAGTTCGTGGGCAGGCAAGAAAGAAGTCCCACCGGACGGAAGGCTGCAGTAGGAGCGTGCGTGCGCGCATGTGCACACTCACATGCACAACAGGTGATCTTTTCAACTTGATTGTTCATATAGTAGCTCGCATGATGAAAAAGTGTGGGCACCCCTGATCTACAGGAATACTTGCAGGAACACCTCAGCAAGCGAGAGTCCAAAAGTGGCAGGTTAAAACCCGGAACTTCAATTAGTGGCTGAGACCAGATGAGAAACTCCATCAGGCACACAGAAGGCTGGGTGACTTGGAAGGCACTGAGCAGACTGCGCTCTGGCACCACAAGATGCACAGCTAACCTTAAGAAATGGGGCTACAAACTGGCATCCACGACATGCGAGTGTGGAGAAGAGCAAACCACAGACCACTTACTACAATGCAGCTTGAGTCCTGCCACATGCACAATGGAGGACCTTCTTACACTGACTTTTAAAAGTACATTATAACTGTACCCTCAATTCGTTTCTGACACAATGAATAAATAACCTGTAAAGAAAGAATGCTATCTATAATATTTCCTTCTCTACCAGAATCTTTCTTCTACTTAAAAAAACCCTTGAACTTCAATACACCCTGAGGCAAAAACCATAAATTGCTAGACCAAAGAATGTAGGCTGGAATGCTGAAAAGTAAATGTAGGAACACGCAAAGTGCTAACGGGGAACCAACTGCAATTGAAATCCACAAAAAAGGAAACAGCTCAAAATGTTTACAGCAGGTCAATCAGAAACTTTTTTTTTAAAAAAAAATCCAACTTTCTCCCAATGTTCTGATTTTATCAGCCAAGTACCAATGTTTTCTATACACAATGCTGCAATAAAAACTATTATGAGATACAGATCTGCAGAATTTGCCTGCCTGCTGAACTGCAACAGGACAAAAAATATGTCTGTATGTTACTGAAAATTAAAAAAACACAGTTTATCAGATATTTTATTTTAAGGATCCCATCTAGGCCACTTTGTACTCTCACAACGTGATTCCATGTATTTTGTTTGGCCACAAAGATACAATCTATGCATATTAATATCACCTGGTCTCCTTTCACCTAAATATCCTAATGTGATTCCATCTTATAAATTTCATTATTACATCTGGGGTCATGTATACACAACAAACCTCGACAAGACCCAAAGAACAGAAATGCAGACATGATTGCTTTTCACATATCACAGTGGATCTTAAAGCCAGTTTATATGGCTCCAGTTTTTGGGACTTTTTGTCAGTTTGTCTTAATAGGTATGTGGATTTTATATGGGAACAGGTGAGACACTAGTCTATGCTTTCTGAGCTTTCTACTCCTGAAGTGACCATCAGTAGAAATGCACAATACTTGCTAGATGGTCAAACAGCCTCAGTGTAAGGCTTATGAGAAAATGAAGCTTAAAAAGCATTTTTAATATAGCAGATCTGCAATTCAGTGGTCAGGCTGCATAAGGGGAGGGGGAAACACCCAACTGCAGAGCTATATGCTGCGAAACACGTACGCTAGCCTGCCTCTGACCTACTTGCCTGAGAAGCCTCGCAGCTTGAACACAAGAAGAATGTTACTTCTGACAATGGAAAAGGTCCCCTTGTCCCCAAAGGCTATCATTTTTATTTTTCTAAATTGAAATGTTTTCACTGAACATTTTTAAAACTTCAATTTCCTCCCCCGCTCCAAATAAAACAAGAGAAGAATTAAGCAATCCAATAACTGTGTAATGTCACAGCATGTTGATAACACCAAGGATGCATCTATACTGCAGAATGTATGCAGCTTGACATCACTTTATTTGCCATGGCTCAATTCTATGGAATCCTGGGAGTTGTAGTTTGAGGAGGCACCGGAATTTCGCTTATTTTATTTTTTTGCAAAACACTTGTACAACTACAACTCCCAAGATTCCATAGTATTAAGCCCTGGCAGAGAAGATAGTGTCAAACTGCATTATCTCTACTGTGTAGATGCATTCCAAGTCTCCCTTATACAGAGCCAGATCATTCCATTTCCACCAGGGATTGATTGTGATTTGTGCAAGATCTCACTCTGGCCTAAGAATCTATTTCAAGCTTGGGAACCTATTACATGGATCTGAGCACAGTTTTGCATCCTGTGGTACTGAGGGTGGGAGATACACCTGAATAGACACGCACAGAACTGAGTTATGCCTTGAGTGGCTGGTAGGAAAAATTGAAATTGGTAAAATTTACATTTGCTTTAGCCCCATTCACGGCTGGAATGCAGACCTCAGGATGAAAAAGGTTCCTCACCCTTGATTTGGTCAAGTTTTCCCAAGCTGAGAAAGGCTTTTTCCCAGCTGATTACCAAAGTTCCTGCTAAACTGGAAGAATGGTCACACATGTGCAAAAGAATATGTACACTGTTACCAAGCTCTGCCCATAGCAAAGGGAACTCCAAATCTGCTTCTGGTCACGAAGAGTTACAATATTAGAGCAAGTCTGTCATTGGCTCCTTGAATAAAATGGGGGACTAGAACTTCACCAGTGGCCATTTAGCACACTGAACTCCTCAATCAACTGGTAGGGACGTGTAAGACAATTTTGCTCAAAATGGTACCCTCCAAATGTGTTGGATCACAGGTCCCATCATGGCCAGCTTGGATCATGCTATAGCTATGTAAACCACTACCAAGAGAGATCTACCTGAAAGTCACTGGAAGAGACAGAGGATTTGTCTGATGGTGATTCAGTTCACATATGATTTCTGCTGAGTTTTGGAACTCCTTTACAACCACTTTTGGTTCATTTGCGTTTTCACGATCACTATAAACATGACTGTTAAACAGATCTGAGAGTTTAGGACCAAAATATCTATTAAACTGTCTCAGATTTATAAACACATTCTTCTTCCTCATTATAGAATTACACACTGAAGTGATAAAACATAGCTGCTAACGTGGAATGGGGTTTCTGCCTGTGAAGTGTTTTGAAGTAATACGGTGCTCCCATCCTATCTTATGTAATGCCATTTTTTGTAGCAGTTGTAGATATTCAGTACCTCTTTGGCTGAAAAGCAGTCAAGGATGACAACACTGTTAAAAAAGTAAATGAGCAAGATGTCTGTTCTAAAACTCATCCAAGAGAACAAAATCCCGCCATCTCAATCTATAAGGAGATATCTAAAAAGGAGGGAGAAACTGTCAACATACCTCTCTCGGGTTCTTCGGGCTTCATCCTGTTCTTTATGGTGCCGCCTTCGCTGCCTGGCAGAAACATTGGAAGATGTTGAGGAAGTCCCAGATTCAGAGTCTTCCGAACTTTGACCCCCGGAGCCATGAACGTCAAAAAGATGCTGCTCAACAGCTGACCTGATGGTCTTCTCTAAAAACCTGTCAAGCCAAATTAAAGGTATGGCAACATTTAAAAAGAAGGAACACATAGTTCAGAAATGGACCAATCTCCATTTGAACTTGTTATCATCAAATACTAACATGGAGTGAGGCAATTGCATGAGAGACAACTGGGGAAGATTTTATGTTTCTGGAAGCAATGTGGAGCTGTTCCAGACTGATCTAAAGAAGGGTTAGTTCTTATGATATACATCAGTGGTTCTGAACCTGTGGGTCCCAGATGTTTTGGCCTTCAGCTCCCAGAAATCCTGACAGCTGGCAAACTGGCTGGGCTTTCTGGGAGTTGTAGGCCAAAACACCTGGGGACCCACAGGTCCAGAAACACTGATACAGATCACTAAGTTTTGCTGGGGGATTTTTTTGCCAGTTGATGTAATCTCTGTATTTATGACAATCTTTTGGAAGACAGCTTCTTGCAATTTCTTGCACCTGGACTAGAATTTTTCCAAAGCTTTTTTTTTAAAAGCATGGTTTGTTGAAGCGATTGAAAAGAAAAAAAGAGTTGTTTCACTAATTCATTAAAAAGTGAAAGGAAGAGAAAATGATACTTTTTGTCCTGATATCTGATGTGTAAAAATGTGGCAGGAACTGACAAAAATCATCTGGGCCATCAATAACATCGTTTGGATAATTGAATCTCATGCCCAGGAATGATTGTAATAAACAACTACAACTTCCAGAAATTCAGGACAACAAAATGTTGCCTAGATCACTTCTATTAACAAACAAAACCAAAAGCCTGAGAAAGACACATTGTCACCACTAACAACCTTCTGACATATTTGTTGTGTGCATAAAAGCCATAAATTGCAAAATTTAGGAGAGAACAAAACTGGAAATACACTTCTTAACGTTACATGTACATATGCATGTAAACAATCACTTCCAAGAGAGGCAATCTTCCCCCCTTTATGGCCAGTTTAAGGGAAATTGAACTGTTTGGAAGGGCTTGGATTAAAAATTTTTTTTTTTAAAAAAAAATTATTTACTTTATTTATACCCCACTATAGCTTGGGAAAGCCATTGCTGTGTGTATGTGCCTTCTTATAGCCTTATGGCAACCTCATGAACTTCATATGGTTCATAGGCAAATAATCCTCAGAGGTGGTTTTGCCAATTCCCTACTCTGAAATATAGCCTATAGCATGTTCTACTCACTGGCTGTCTCCCATTCAAGTACTAATCAGGGCTGACCCCACTTAGCTTCCAAGATCAGATTGAAATCTAGTGCCTTTAGGGAGGAAAACCGCACACGAAGACATGGGCAAAGTTTCCCAGAGCAGCCTCAGAAGCAGGGCTGGATAATATTTTTGCCCCCAAGGAGTGCACTTATTGCAATCCACACACACGCTCACATTTCAGCATTCTGGCATAAGGTGCTTTACATCTCTTCCACTTTCCAGCAGCTCTGGAATTGTTGGGTGCGTGCACATATGTGTGTATTTTAAAGCCCTGGCCTGCGGCAGCAGTTCCAATAAAGATAACTACTAGTATTGATTTTAGCTTCTTTTTTTTGTTTCAGTGCTGCAATCAGCATTTTTTCCCCAGGGCCTGGCAGATCAGTTGTACTGTGGGAAAGCTGATGGGAGTCTTCAGCAAAAAAAAGGGAGTATAGTTGAAGACATAAACATGATCAACTTGTGGGCTAAGGACATGCAAAAAAGCAACCTTGCATCATGAAATTAAGCTGGTCAAGAACTCATCATCCTCTAAGTGGGATACCTTGGAAATGCATACATGCACACTCAATTTTTTGTAACAATTCAAGTGTATCTAACTTGGAATGTTCCAAAATATTTTTTTCAAGAGAATTGCTGTGTAGAAAGGGGCAAAATAAGGACCTCCCTCACCCCCTCCCCAATAAGAATTATGCCCTTGGGTGAAATTTTCCATCAGCCCCAAATGCCTAGCATTCAAACTTCAAAGAATATTTAGAAATATAGTTTAGGCATCTAAAGCAGCTTTTCTCAACCTGGAAGTCAGGACCTCTGGGGGGGTTGCAAGGGTTTTTTTTCAGAGAGGTCACCAACGAGAATCAGAAAACACATATTTTAGATGATCTTAGGAACCTCTTTGGCAGAGACGTCTGAAGATATCTCCGCCTAGCCTTCTCTTCCTTTTTGGAAACAGATGGCAAATCCTCTCACCAAAAGTCCTCCTCCTGTTGTGATTGGCCGACCTCTCAGCTGGCCTCTCAGTCAAGTGGAGGGCTGTTTCTGAGACTCCAAGTGGGGAGGGGAGAGCAGGCGTACTCTCCCCTAAATCACTGTCAATTCCTCCCAAATCCCTCCAGTATTTTCTGTTGGTCATGGGGGTTCTGTGTGGGAAGTTTGACCCAATTCTATCATTGGCGGGGTTCAGAATGCTCTTTGATTGTAGGCAAACTAGAAATCCCAGCAACTACAACTCCCAAATTACAAAATCAACTACCACCTAACCCCATCAGTATTCAAATTTGAGTGTTTCGGGTATTTGTGCCAAATTTGGTCCAATGAATGAAAATACATCCTGCATATCAGATATTTACATTACAATTCACAACAGTAGCAAAATTACAGTTATGAAGTAGCAATATGGTTGTGGATCACCGCAACATGATGAATTGTATTAAGGGGTTGCGACATTAGGAAGGTCAGAACCACTGACCTAAAGGAAGGAGGTAAGCAAAGAGAATTCAAACAAAGGAAACAGAAGATTTTTGGGCATGAGGGACTGAACGAAAATCTTATTTGAGAATTCTTATGGGGGAGGGGATGGGAGACAGTGAACTCATCCTCCCAAGAATTACACTCCTAATTAAGAACATAAGAAATGACGGTGATAGTATGATAGCTGGATCCGGAAGCTCCGAGTATTATGCACATTCCGCAATGGCAGTTAAGAAAAAGAGTAAGAGCGGCACACTGATGGCGGGAATATACTTAGTAGTTGCATTTGGTGGAAGGATAGAAAGGAGGGGAGAGTTAGGATAAGGTTTTGGGTAAGGTTTAGGGTTAGGGTTAGGGTAAGGGTTAGGATTAGGGTTAGGGCTTGGTTTAGGTTTAGGGTTAGGATTAGGGGGTAAGGGTTTGGGTAAGGGTTAGGGTTTTACCATTACAGAACTCTTACATTCCTTCTATAATATCTGTGTCTGGCCTGGCTTACAGTACCTCAGTCTGTTCCGTTCTGCGTTGCACAAACAGCACTCCTAAGGACATGAAGCGGAAACAGCGTAACGCTTGGAGCTTCCGGACCCAGCGATCATACTATTACCGAAATGACTTGCTGATGTACTACCTGGCATGTATTTAAACTATATCATACATGTTATGCAATGCAGCATTGCTTTGCAAATGGCAGGTACAGGGTCATCCACTAGAAATTGGACAGTCCATCATAGGCTATTTTCTGCCTACATCTTAATGAAATGCCTTCAACTAGACAGAAAATTGCGCACCAAAGTGTTACAATCAAAATGTCTCTATTTATTCATCTATTTAAAGTACTTCTATCCCACCCTCCAGCCAAAACAGATCTCCGGAGTGGATAAGTTGATAGCTACTTGATCAAATCTAACTTTCAGCTATGTACAACTCTACTTAATTTCTTTAGGGATACAACTTTTTTATCATATGAGAACATTAAGAACAGAGTTTGAAGCATTACAGAACAAAGGAAAACAGAACGAGACATGAAATGGTCACTTACTCTCCAGTAGCAGGGATGCTGTTGTTGTTGACTTGTGGCACATGAGTACTGCAGAAAAAAGAAACTTATGGTTACATCAAAATAGGAAAGCAAAAGTAGAAAATCAGCTTCCAAAATCTTCTATGCATACAAGCCTTGGGGTAGTTTCAAACATGCAAGAACATTATATTTGTGCTCTGGAAATGATGGACGAATTGACTCTTAAAGTACAAAACTTAAGGTGAGGCAGAGATTGAGAAATTCAAGTCACCACTTGGTATTTCAGCCTTTGGCTGAAAACACAGAGAATAGTAATTCACCTGTTATGTCCAGTGGCTGCTGTGACCTGTACATTCATAGCACAAGGCCGGTTGTTCACAGCAACCAAGCAAAGCACAAGAGACATTGTTTTGACTTAAGCAAAGAATATAAATCTAAATCAACACAGTTAACCCTGGTTTTACAGAGCAAGTGGATTTCTTATTTTTTTGTAATGTAAATACTAAAATGTAGAAATGTGCCCCTGCAATTGCTTTTGGACTGCAGTTCATAGCAGCCCTAACCACATAATAAGGTAGACCTTACCTAATGAGCTCCTTAAAGGGGTGCATTTTTATTGGTTTTGTCACAGTTTTATATTATTGACCTAAAGTATTGGTGTTTTAATATAGTAGCTTTAAAAATTGTTTTAAATGTTTTTATTACTCATTTTAGTGTGTGTGTGTGTGTGCGCCTTCACATTGCCTTATAGTGGTTCCATGAATTTCACAAGATTTTCCATAGACAAGGGATACTATTGCCTTCCTTTGAAATACAACCTACAGCACCTGACATTCCTTGGTGGCGTCCGATCCAAGTGCTAACCAGGGCTGACTCCAAGATCAGATGGGATCTGGAGCCCTCGGGGTATTGAATAAAGATATGTGTCTTGATTTATTTCATATGTGAGGCACCTTCGCTCCCATTCTGGAGAAAGGTACAATATAAAATTTATTTATTTATTTATTTATTTCGAGCATTTATATCCTGTCCTTCTCACCTCTGAGGAGGGACTCAGGATGGCTTACAAGAGGCAACCATCAGGTGCCGACACAGTACATTAGAAATCACAGATACACTTAAACACAATTAAAGACAGTTATAAAACATTCAATTTAAAAACTCCTTGCCGGTTCAAATCATACATAAGCAAGCTAGCTAGCTATGTTGAGGAAACATGGAAGCTGAAGTCCAACAGCACCAGCACAGCGGCACAATCCCCATCCTTGTTTTACAGGAGGGCTGAGGCAACTTTCTTAGGACCAGAACTTTGCACCAGAACTCTGAAGGCACACCTCCTTCCAACATCTGGGGACATCTAGGCATTTGCACTGTTCCCTCTACTAGCTTTTCTAGCTGATGAGAGTACTTTTTTTTATTTAAAAAGACAATTAACGACTAGGAGTTTTGGGAGTCTCCAATTGGGCATAACAAAGAAACCTGTCCCTTAGAGCCCCTAGAGGGCAGAAGAGACCTTTTTCATTGGAGCGTTAATGGACGGTGGGCTCCCCTGCACATTGTCAATTCCTTTAAACCAGGAAGAGGAGGTGAATCAGGGAGATACCTATAGTTTGTCACCCACATTTATGGATTAAACGTTTGTAAATTTGACTAATCACAGCTTTGATTATTATGTTTTCTCCACAAACCTATACACCAAGATTCTTTGGCCAATGTTCGGTGGACATTGATCATAGAGTCTTACTAGAGGATTCTGTCAATCCTAAAGAGGAGTTCCCTTTGTTTTTTAAATACTATTTTTATTCATAGTTTATCTATATTTATGGGGTTCAACACCAGGAGCACTGCTGAACTTGCTGGCTGAAAAGTTGGCAGTTCGAATCTGGGGAGAAGAGGCAGCTCCAGCTGTTGGGCCCAGCTTCTGCCAACCTAGCAGTTCAAAAACATGCAAATGTGAGTAGATCAATAGGTACTGCTTCTGTGGGAAGTTAACGGCATTCCATGCAGTCATGCTGGCCACATGACCTTGGAGGTGTCAACTGACAACACCGGCTCTTCGGCTTAGAAATGGAGATGAGCACTAACCCCAGAGTCAGACACAACTAGACTTAATGTCAGGGGAAACCTTTACCTTACACTTTATCCCAGAGAATGTGAAGGACTGACTGTAGTGTGATATACAGCCAATATATAGATGAGGCACTGCATCAGATGCAAGTACTACTATGTACCAGTAAGATGGGGAACACATAAACAGAAGTGGTAACATGACATCTTTCTGGATAAGAGTCTTTCTGGATAAGAGTATTGGACTAAGCACATTCTTCATTCAATGTGGCATGGCAGCTTTCATATTCATAACACAGAAGACAGGTGTTGCTTGCACCTTTCTTTATTTTTGTTTGGTCTAATACCAGTAGATGTAGTAAAAATGGAATCTGGAAACATTACCATTTTGAAGTATAACTCCAAGCATGATGGTTATGTTCTCTGGGGGATTCTTGAAAGTTTAGTCTAAAAGTGTATTTCCAAGTTCTGCGCAAAAAGCGCCTCTTCTCAATGTATCGCATGCGGCAGTATACATGCCAATGAACATTTAATTTTCCTGTGTAAAAAAGATGTGCTCTTTGGAAAGATGGTTCTCATTTATCATTTGTTCTCTGTCGAAACGGTTTCTAATGTAAACTCCAGGCTGGAGATGTCCCTGTTGAAAAGCCTTCTCTTCCTAGGAAGCTTAAATGGCACTTCCTCAGACCGGGTCTCTTAATTGCCTGGCAAGATTATATTTGAGACCTGCAACATCCCGTCTCTCTCTTTCACCTCCATCCTCCTACCTGCTGACTCAGCTTTGGAGATAAGAAGGCCATGTGACATTTTCCTGAAGTTAACCCTGACTACAGTATTCATTAAACCTAGTTGTTAGGAGCTTAGGACATTTCATTTGGCTTGATCCTCTTATCTGCAGGGGAATTAGTTAGCCCAGCTGGCTTGTATGTAAATCAACACGGCATGCTTGCATTACCAAGGTCTAAGTGAAAGCTACACTAGGAAATGCAGAGTTCAGCACACCAGCCTCAGGAGCATTTGCTGAGCAAGAACCTCCCAACAAATGTTGTATGTATTACCTTAAGCATTCTGATGTTTTAAAAGTTTCTTTTTCCTGCATTCTTGTTGGTATCCTAGCTCCCCTTTATCTTATATTCCTTATCTCTTTTTACTGGCTGCATTGCGACTTGTTATTCGAATGATAGCCTTCTCACCCAAACAAAGTTTTCCTCTTTCTTGGCTCTATGTTGCTGTTTTTCACTTGCTGCTCCATACTCCTCCCTGAACATTTGCAGACGGCTTCTTCCCTTGTGTTTTTCAAATCTCAATTAAAAACATTTTTGTTTTCCAAAGCTTTTTAGTTTAATATTGTTTTATAGTCTTGTATGTTTAAGATTAAACTAAAATTCCAAAAGCTTTGGAAAATAAAAATGTTCAATATTGTTTGTTTAAGATGGGCTCCCTGGTGACGCAGCGGTTTAAACTGCTGAGCTGCTGAACCTGCTGATTGGAAGGTTGGTGGTTTGAATCTGGGGAAAAGGGTGTTAGCCCAGCTCCTGCCAACCTAACAGTTCGAAAACATGCAAATATGAGTAGATCAATAGATACTGCTTCTGTGGGAAGTTAATGGCGCTCCATGAAGTCATGCTGGCCACATGACCTAGGAGGTGTTTACAGACAACACTGGTTCTTCGGCTTAGAAATTGATATTGTGATTTGTAACTGTATGTCTTTGTCTGTTTTTTCTTTATTTTATTTTATTGAAAACCTTTAATAAAAGTATTGTTTTAAAAGAAAGAAATGGCGATTACCACCACCCCCAGAGTCACACACAACTAGACTTAATGTCAAGGTAAAACCTTTATCTTTACCTTATCATTAAGATAAACACACATATTTATCTGTTTGTCTTATATTATACTGTATTATATCTGGATAATTTGTTTTATAATGGTATTGTATGGGTTAATATTTTATCATTCCTTTCCTCTGTATTTACATATTTTAGATTGTCTACCTTTGGCAAGATCCACTTTTTTGGGTTGCCATGCACAGTGATTTATAAACAAATGATGATAATAATAAATCTTAATAATAATTCCTACTGACAGTCACCTGGCTTCTTTCCCCCATCCTGGTTCAGAAATAAGCAACTGGCTGAGAAAAGAAACAGGCAACTTATATCTGACAAAGGAATAGGCAACCGCGCAGACCATGGCTGAATTTGGCCTCAATACAATTTAGCATAGTCTTATAGATGCTTTCCTATAGTCACCCTCAAGGTAATTTAATATAGATCTTACAGAATCATAGAGTTAGAAGGGAACCCAAGGACCACCTAGTTTGACCCCCTGTCATACAGAAATGCATATGGAAAGAACTCCAATCTCTATCTAAAACTGTCTGGAGGAATCTTTTTCACTTGCTAAAGAAAGCACTAAAATACTAAGACCCAGGGAAGTGTAGCGATGTCAGTGTTTGATTAGGACTCTGAAGGACCAGGATTCAAATCAACAAACATAAGAACCCGGCATATGTCTACACAGGAAACTGAATTGGAACAGATTGGGTTATTTGTCTATGTGGCCCAGTATTCCATATTTAAAGTTATAATCTCTGTCTGAGATCTTTCTTATTATCTACTTTCCAACCTTTTTAAATAGGAGATATACAGGACTAATAAAAGGACCTTTGGCATACAAAACTTGTGTTCTGCCACTGAGCGATTAAAGATATGATGCCCCGTGGATGAGGTACACATGCATTCATGTATACAGAGCTTCAAGAAGGAGCAACTTGGATCTTCCTTTTAGAATATGTTTGAAAGGAAAGTATGACCTGTTAAATATACCTGCATGATACCCATGTTAATGTTTCTGTGGGTATTTTTAATACATGGTGTACAAGCCCTGTGGGCCACATCTTGCATCTGCTGGTGGACCAGGAATGCATGTGCAGATGATTTGGGATGAAAGGATGAAGAAGCTGAGATCCAGAGGTCACTCAGGATAAACGTTGGTGGTGGTAGTGATGGACATGAAGGCTTCTTCTATCTTCCCACATACTTGAATGAGATTGCCATCTCCTACTACATCTAACAGGAACACAGCACCCTCAGGAGCCAGACAACATACTCTCTCTGTGTGTTCTCGCACATGAGTGTATCTGCTTTAAAGCTATCTACTCATTTATGGTGATTCCAATGGTTTCACAGGCAAGGAATATTCAGAAGTAGTTCTGCCAGTTTCGACCTCTGAATATAGCCTAAAGCACTTGGTATTCCTTGGTGCTTTACCATCCAAGTACTAACCAATGCTAACCTTGCTAAGTTCCATGATCTGATGGGATCAGGCACTTTTAGGGTATTTAGGAATAGGAAACACAGACCTGAATCTAATTTGTAACCTCAGCCAGAGGCCCATGGAAAAAATAGAATTTTACGCAATACTGATTTACCATTGAACAACTCATCCAATGGGTCTACTCTACTTGAGATTTCCAATGGGATTCTTACCATGGATCCCCCCCCTGATTAATTGGGCTGCAGTGAGAAGCAGGTGGGTCTGTTTTCAGATTTACAGTATGGATCATCAGAAAGCCATGGATTTATACATCAGTGTTTTGGAATAAATACACAGTACAACTTCCATACAAGTGATTGTAGGATTATTGACTAGGAAATAGCCCTGGCACCTTCTTGTCTTGTTCCTTTAAATGGCAACTTAATACAACAATATGAAGAGCTGAGACTTTTTCACAGCACAGAGATCATGCCTACAGATCAATCTGCTTCTCTGAGCAGACCAAAGGCAGAAGTTTTCTCATGCTGTGACCAAACCGTCAATTCGTTTTGATGCTGTTAATAACAGGTTCCCTTGGAGATGTCTCATTTACAGAATTGTCATACTTTATTTATTTATTTATTTATTTATTTGTTCCATCTTGTATTCTGCCCCTTATGTGCATGCCATGGCATTCCCTGAACCAGGGTGCTGATTAGGAAGATGAGTAGATTCGGGCTTACTCGCCTAGCCGAAGAGTCTGAACAGGGCGGTCTTACAAGCCCTGCGGAAATGACAAAGCTCGGACTGGGAAAGTTCCAGGTACCGGAGCCGCCACATGGAAGCCCTTTGCCTGGTAGCAGACAGGTGACATTCAACCATGAATCTAAAGAAACTCCTCAAACGTAGTGATCTCGGGGGAATGCACATAACCATAACAAAGCCAATCCAACTAGAAATAGGAACTATTTACTTAGTCACATTCCTCCCTCTTTTTTAACCAATTAAAGGATTGCACTTCATGACACAGTTAAATGTACAGATGCGTTCTAGGAGAGAAACGGCCTTCACGGAAATGACAAAACTGAAAAATGGTAGACGTGAACATGGATGTTTTCTGCATTGTTCATTCTGACATTCAACCATGACCTCTAAAGAAATCAAAAGAACTGGGACCACAGTGAACCATTACCCAAAGACTCATATTTGATCTTGCAAATCAAGTGTTTCGTTTTCAGTGAATTATCCCAGGCATTTTTAACCAGCATGTCTAATTGTGATGAATGAGAAGCAGGAGGAGAAGAATTATTGACCAGTGATGAAAGGATTTTAAAAATGTATGAACCGCATGACTCATATTTGTATCTTGCATCAAGTGGGCAGCAGTCCAAGAAGGTCCACTTTTAAGGTGCCACAGGACTCTTTGTGGATCATGATTACAATATTTAAGAGTTTGGAGTTACTGGGAAAGAGAGCTACAATACTGAAGATATACAATGACTATAAGTGGGCACACTAAGTCTTTATCTTTCTAGGCTAGGTCATAGTTTATCTAGTTCTAATGATTGTGGTTTATTCTTAACTTGCGGTTATGACAGGATGCATCCATTTTTAATTCTGACAATAGCTTTTAAAACTATATGAAGGTTGAGTTTGAAAAATTCATTTTTCGGAACAGAGCTATGCATTAATATATGATCCTTTGTTTTACCATCATGCCATTGCTCGGCCATGAGACCCCAGTGGTACAGAATGATGGGAAGGTGTTTATCATGCATAACATCATTCATATTTAAATATTCATGCTCTTGGTTGGTATGACATTATGATGTAGAAGTTACTAATGCATCCAGCCTCTTTATTGCCTCCAAAGAGACACAGATGTTGTTGTTTTTTTCAAAAGGAAAAAAAACCTTTTTAAAACAAAAAAGAGATGGGGGTTACTGAGTGAAAGAAATCGTGAGCAGAAAAAAGATGAAACTCTCCCTTATCTACTGCCTCTTAATGTAAATTCTGCTTAAAGAGGATATAACTTTTCTAAAAGGATGCCAGGTGGACCTTTAGGCATTTGGTGCATATAACTGGCATTGGATTAGGACTCCAATGCCAATTATTTGAGCCCAGGGTTCAAATTCTACTGAGCCATGGAAACCCACTGAGTGATTTTGGGCAAATCATACTCTCTGCATCAAAGAAAGGTACAGGCAAACCTCATCTGAAGAAATTGTCCCAAAACAACCCCATGATAAGTTTGCCTGAGGGTTGCTATACGTTGAAAACAACTTGAAGACACACAAAAACAACAGCATGTACTTAGTCCATGACCCCTGTTAAAAGCAGCCTTGGTATTAGTGAAGCTGCCTACAGTAACTTAAGGTAAACCAATCATAAGTTTGTATTGACAGATCACACTGTTCATTTAACTCCTTCTTTCTAGACTTGACATCCAAGCAAGGAGACTATTTCCATGATCTGTGCCTCCTCAGGAGAAACGTGCCTGATATTTTCAAACACAACTGTGATGCTACAACAAGGGAACACCCTATATCTCACACATATATCCTCCTTTGTTACTCTGCCAACTGCTTTGACCTTGGTGGTATAATAGGAACTAGACCATTTGTTTGGCTCGTGGTGCAATATCCTGCGGTCAAGAATTGTCAAAGCTTCTGCAACCCTCAGAACTTTGAAGGTATGTTTTATGGTGCAATCAGCATGTCGTGAAGTATTTAAGAAAAGGTCACAGTGATCTGAATAGAGCTTCAGTACATAGTTAAATACAATGGGCCCTCAATATCCACCAGGACTTCCATGGATACCAAAATCTATGAATGCTCAAAATCAATAATATATAATAGACAGTGAAATGGTGTCCCTTATATGAAGTGGCAAGATCAAGGCTTGCTTTATTTTTTTTCTGATGGGGGGGGGGGATACTTTCAAGCCATGGATAGTGCAATCTGTGAATACAGAGACTGACTGTATCTGACATTTGTCACCATCCTGCAGCCACAAAAAAAAAGAACTTTGGAACATGGAACGTATGGACACTGTTGCATAACACAGACAGTGAACAACCCGTACACATGACAATGTGACAATCCATTGAGGGATATATCATAAGCAGCATAATGTAAGATCCCAATCCATAGCTAACCCATAGCTAAAAGGGATTGCAGGTAGCTAAAGGTCAATGAGCATCCTCTTTAAGTCGTTTTGTTTGAATGAGATTTTCAGGTTGCATTCCTTTGCTGAGATTGAGGTGAGAGGAGAAAAAAGGAGTTCACAAGGAATACACTCAAATCACTGCGTTCATCAAAAACTCTGTAACATTTGAAGCACAGCTGACAAAATGGAAAACTGAACTATACCTCATGTTCTTGCTAATTGGTAAGTATCAGTCATTGTGCAGTCCCAGGAATCTGGACAGCCCTTGTTTGCATCCACCCAAGATGTTACATAACAGTCTGCTATTCAACACTGGACTCATTGTGCTGTATACAAGTTGCAGCCCACATTCTCCATGTGTTCTAACACATACAGTAAATAAGTTTGTATCAAAGCAAACTTGACTGGCAAGGAAGCCAGCAAAACAATGGGGGTAGGGTGAGGGGAGAGAACTATGGAGCAAAACAACTTCTGGCATGGATTCCTTGAGGCAGTTTCTCCCTTTGATCTTTGAACTGTGACAGAGAAGCAAAATGGTAGAAGTAACTTAAGGGAGACCATCTGCCTCTCATCACAAGACCTCTCCAACAATCAAATACCAACTATTGAGCAGGGTAGAATAATACAGATGGAAGGGACCCCATGGGTCATCCAGATTAACCTCCTCTGATCCAGGAACGGGCAACTAAAGTACTCCTGGAAGATGTCCACCCATCCTCTGTTTAAATACCTCCAAGGATGAAGAGTCCACCATCTCTGAAGCTATTCCATTGACAAACATCTTTTTACCATAAAACAAGTTAATCTTTAGACGGAATTTCCTTTTTCGTACCCATTCTTTCCTGCCAAACCAACTCCTCTCGGCAAATCAATGGCACACACTTCTATTGAATAGCAAAAATGGAAAGAATAAGCTACTTAAACACACCCAGGGAGAAGTTATACAGCTCTGTAAGATAATAAAAAGAAATGAGCCATGCATATAGGAATGGTGTTCACCAAACTAGATCTCTGCCTTGCCTTAATTAATAGGCACTGCTATATTAGGCACACTCCCACTCCAATTTCCACAGCCCATTCGCACAGCATTGCCACTATGACATTATTTCCCTCGGTGCTGTTCCAGAAAGAGCTCATTACTAGAACGATCAAAAGCAAACCTGGAAAACAAACTCAAAGACCTCTAGATTGCCATGCCTTCATATGTACCATACAAAACCCTGGCACAGAAATCTTGTTGTGTAACCAGCCTATTATGGAGGGGAAAGAACATGTTGTATGGATTTTATGTAATTAGTTAAGTTTATGGAAGAATGTTTCTTCAACTATAGCTGCCAAGAGTTCCACGTGGCTTACAACAAAACATCATCAAGATAGTAAACAGTAAAGCTGCAGTATAAAGACATGTCTATGGTGAGGGCAAATTTTGGTAAAATGGATTCAATGTTCTTATTCTAATCAGGAGTAACGAACAATAGCATTTATGCCTCTGTGTGAAAAGACAGAACAGGGCCAATGTCATATCTTGCTGCAGCATTCTCCATTGTTAATTATATTTTGTTGGAGGAAATACATTCTGTTTTACCTTACTGTGAGCACACAGACCATCATTTTTACTGGCTAAGAAATTACTCCTCCAGTTTTAATGGGATTTACTTCTAGACATAATGTTAAAGGAACTTTGGGGAAAAAAACTTTAAATTACTTTCTGCATTGCTTTTTGTTGTTGAAGCTCTCCTAAGAAAGAATATAAATAAACAATAGAAGTAAATACCTCAGATAGAAGGGTGACATAGGCCGTTCATCCTCTTGGGAGCTGAAAAATAAACAAGACAGGTTTCACATTAACATTTAGGTGTCTATCCTTTTATTTCAAGTTAATTTATACTCCATCTGGATCAGGCTGAAGGAGAGAGAGGCTGAATCAAGAGAATGCATACCAATAACAGAGTTGTACTGTATAGTTTTAAAGACAAATTCTGTGGCTGCAGTGATGAGAGAAGAAAGTGTTAAAACTACATTCTTCAAGGTTACAAAATCCCAAGTCATTTGCTTGTGCTCACCGAGGCAGAACAAGATAATGCTGAACTGTCAAGAGCCACAGCAGCTGAGCAGAAAATACTTCAGGGACTATTTCTACAGCAATACTGCAGCCAAAACTGGAACAGACTTTGGAGCAGGAAAAGAAGAGAGTTTCCTGTTGTTCCACATGTGAATAATTTGCTCCTAAAAAAGGAATAATGGGATAATTCCATCCAAAAAAGGAGCAATTTTTTGCTGACATCAGCTCACTCCCCTAAAATGAGACCTGAGTTGCTGGATGATGTGATCTAAATACAGAGCTGCTGTATTCTACAGAATTTCTTTACTAGATAGTTCATGCATGTTTAGCTTCCTTCAATCATGCATAGAGTTTATCTATCCTAAAACAGACACACACGTATCCTATGCCTGACACAATAATTGTTCCTCTACTTCTGTATTCTTTTGCTCATGTTTTGATAGAAAAAGGTAACACGCTAATATGGCTATTGGACTGGTGAACTTTAGCCACGTTCATGTTTGCTCACCTTGAGCCACATGTGAGCAAGACACCACCTAGCCCCAGCTCTTTATTTGCTCACATATAAATTGAGGTGTCTGAGGGCATTTCCAGAAAGCACTGAATTGCATGCTTTAGTCAGGGGCAAAAAAACTCTGGGACTTGAGATGTCCAGATGCAGACCTGTAGGTCCCAGGATTTCTTCCTCTGTCATCCATATTTGCTGTTTTGTTGTGGGATTTTACAGCACCCAAAATGGCTGCTGCGGGACTTCCACCGGAAAATAAGATGCGAACATGCAAATCATTGTATAAGTTCTGTTCCTGTTATATAAGCTGCAGGGCTATCTGTACAGACAGGGTGTTGTTCCTGGGCTATATATGCCTGTTTCTGATTGCTCTTATTGTGAAAAGATGTACAACTTTGACCAGGAAGCCACAACTTTGTCCTGGTCAGAGAAAGTGTGCCTTCCACACATTTCTTGAAGTTTCTGGCACACAGACAAAGTTTTCACCTTCTACTCAACTGTCACCTTTTTTAAGGAACCGACCGATCAGGAACAGACATCAAAAACCCAAGAACAAACGCAGATAAAAAACCATGTGATTTCCGAAAACAGGGACATACAGACATTTGAAGATCCAGATTTTCATCTCAGAACCAGGATGTTCCCACACCTGAAAATCTCACGCTTCCTCCCGTGTTTTGAGGAAATGCCATCTGGCCACCCTCCTGTTTGTTGCAGAAGTTCCTGAGATAAAGGTACTGTGTCTGGATGGGCCCTGAAGAAGAGCAGTTTGTGATTGCATGGATGAGGTTATCATGCACGAGTTGGCATCTCCTGGGTTTGTTGTTAGTCATCAGACGAGGACAGAGAGGCGGGGGGAGGGGTTGCCATCCTCAGCCGAGACAATTTTAATTCTAGGACAATTCCGACGGTGAACATTTCCGGAATAGAGTGTGCGGGCTTGGTGTGGGACCTTAGTGAGAGCGTAGCCTTCCTGCTGGTGTACCGTGCACCCAACGCACCAGCGGGAAGTCTGCCTAAGCTGCTGGAGGTGGTTGCGGAGTGGGCATTGAGGTTCCCTAAGCTTATTGTCTTGGGGGATTTCAATGTCCACACCGACACCACCTCGACAGCGGCCATGGACCTAGTGTCCACCATGGAGGCACTAGGACTCTCACTTTGTAAGACCGGTCCCACGCACCAGGCCGGACACACCCTGGATTTGATCTTCGCCGCCGGAATTTGTGTGATCCCAACCTCCACTATGGAGGTTCCATGGTCGGATCACAGTGTCCTAGAAGTCCGTCTGGAAATGGCCCCCCCTCCCAGTAAGGGTGCCGAACCTATTCTGGTTCGCCCACTAGGTTCCTGAATGCTCTAAGGGATTGGGAACTCCCCAGCGACTCTGTCGACGGGCAGGTGGAGTACTGGAACACCAGTCTCTCCACAGCCTTGGACGAGATCGCCCCCAGGCGCTCTCTCATCCCCCGTCGAAATCGCTCACCCTGGTTTACCGGGGAGCTGCGAGCGATGAAACGGAGGAAGAGACAGCTAGAGGACGTGTGGCGGAGCCTCCGTGACGGAGCATCGAAATTGGTTTATAAGCAGTTCAAAGAGGTTTATGAGCGTGCTATCAGGGAAGCGAAAAAAGTTTTTTATTCTTCCTTGATAGAGTCAGCCAGTTCACGCCCAGCTCAACTTTTTAAGATAATTCGGTCCTTGACAACAATCCCAACTGTCCCAAATGATAGGGGTTTGGCTCCAACAGCTGTGGCTTTTCAGAACTATTTTGCTGACAAGATTTCGACACTCGCCGGGACATCCCAGCCACTCTTGATACAGTTAGTGAACTCGAGACTCCGCCGCCACTGGGCGGGCCCACCTTCACCCGTTTCCAACCGCTGGGCGCAGCAGCTGTCGATAAGTTACTTTCTGCAGCTAGACCAACTACTTGCTCCTCGACCCGTGCCCCTCCTGGCTAATTAGATCTTGCCGGGAGGGGCTACGAGGCCCCCTGGGCACGATCATAAATAGCTCCCTTGAGCAAGGAGTCTTCCCGGGGGGACTGAAAGAGGCTTTGGTAAGACCGCTGCTGAAGAAGCCGAATTTAGATCCTTCGGCTCCCTCCAATTACAGGCCGGTTTCCAACTTGCCTTTCTTAGGCAAAAGTAATTGAGAGGGCAGCAGCGGATCAGCTGCAGCGGTTCTTAGAAGACACAGCTGGACTTGATCCCTTCCAGTCCGGCTTCCGTATTGGGCATGGGACGGAGACCGTGCTTGTCGCCATTACAGACCAACTTCGCCGCCAGCTGGACCAGGGTGGATCGGCCCTCCTTGTCCTGTTAGACCTGACAGCAGCGTTTGACACCGTAGATCATGCCTTGTTGACCCACTGTGTGGCCGTGTCCGGAGTCGGGGGGACTGCCCTTAAATGGGTGGCCTCCTTCCTCCGGGACCGGGGACAACGAGTGGAGGGGGGCGGGGGGGGGTCTCCGGGAGGCTCCCACTTAATTGTGGGGTCCCCCAACATTTATATGCGCCCCTGGCCCAGCTGGCCCGCGACTTTGGTCTGGAGTGTTATCAGTACGCTGATGACACCCAGCTTTTGCTGAGAATGGACGGCAGGCCGGGCTCCGTACCCGATTGTTTCCATCGCTGCCTTGAAGCCGTGACTGGCTGGCTGCGTGCCAGCCGGCTGAAGGTGAACCCGTCGAAGACGGAGATCTTGTGGCCCGGTCGGCCTGGGCTGGATGAGTGCCGGTTGCCTACCCTGGATGGCGAGCGGCTTAGCCCGTCATCCTTGGTTAAGAGCTTAGGTGTTCAATTGGACCCCTTGCTGACCATGGAGACTCAGGTCTCCGTGGTCAGCAGGATGGCGTTCTTCCACCTACGACAGGCTAGGCGACTGGCACCCTACCTGTCCAGGCATGATCTGGCCACGGTGATCCAAGCGACGGTCATCTCGAGGTTGGACTACTGTAACGCCCTCGTTGGTCTTCCCTTGGCGACAATCCGGAAGCTCAAGCTAGTGCAGAATGCCACTGCTCACTTGCTGGCGGGAACGCCAGCGAGGGAGCACATAACGCCATTCTCCGGCAACTGCACTGGCTTCCCATGGAGCACCGAATTGTCTTCAAGGTGTTGGTGTTAACCTTTAAGGCCTTTGTACGGCCTAGGGCCTGCGTACCTGAGGACCGCCTTGCCCCATACATTCCCGGATCACTACGTTCGGAGGAACAAAATCTGTTGTTGGTGCCAACAATCCGCTCCTGCCATCTGTCCACAACCAGGCAGAGAGCGTTCTCCGTAGCAGCCCCGGTGCTGTGGAACTCCCTGCCAAGTGACATCCGGACTATACAAGACCTAATCCCCTTTCGGAGGGCGGTTAAGACCATGCTGTTCAAATCAGCCTTCAATTAGACAATCCGGACTGGGCGACTGACTACAGCTGTCCAATACACCGGTTTTCGAGCCTTTGGAAATGTATGCGTTTCTTAATACCTCGTGATGTGATTTGTATGGTTTTAATGTTTTAATGTTTTATTGTTTTACTGTACGGCAGCATGACCATTCCATGTCGCCGGTTTATATGTTGTGATCCGCCCCGAGCCTGCAGGGAGGAGCGGAATACAAAACCAAATAATAAATAAATAAATAAATACTCTCCACAAAAACAAAAATCTCAATTTTTCAGGGTCCTTGCTACATGATGAGAGTAGCCATGGGAAGGAGTAGGGCAGAGCTGCATACATCCCTACTTGAGAGTTGGGGAAACCAAGAGGAGTAACACCCAAATACATCTAATGTTAGAAAAAAGTCTGTCAGAAATGCTGTAAGGACAGTGACACTGTGATAACTTTCAGACATTTGAGCAATCATGAAAAGAACATTTTAAATATGAAATCAACCAACACAAAAAACACCACAAGTACACGAGGAAGTGAGACACCTTCTTTCAGGTTCTCCTTCCTGCAAAATGCACCTGGGATGGATTTGTGCTTTCTATTCTATCACTCCTGGAAGACATATTCTGTGATTTCTGCAGGAGTTCACCTTCACTGCTTAAATGGCTGAATGGAGTCCCTAATCAGAGCTCCTTCTTATCACTTTAATACCAGGAAGAGGAAGGCTGGGCAGGAAGAAAACATGCTATGATAACCTACCAGTCATAATATTCTTCATTTATAAAAGGGGTGTGCAAATGTGTAACTTCTAGCTTCCAGGAATCTTTGCAGCCTCATAGAGCTTGAAATGCTGGAACATTCTAATAGATTTTGTATTGTCTAGTCCAGGGGTGCTCATTAGGTAGCTCGGGAGCTACTAGTAGATCTTCGGCCCTCTTCCAGATGATCTTCGGGCCTCACCAGCCAGGTGGGGCGCTCCTGCCATGCGCACACACACCCTGCGCGCACACGCACTCCTGCTGCTGGCTCCTGCTCTCGCGGTGCTTCTTTCGCCTGTGGGGCATTGCAGGAAGAAGGAAGCACGAGGTGGGGCCTCTGGAGGGAGCACCCTGCCTCTCTCTTGTCCAGAAGCAGCTGTGCAACCTCCGTAGCCGGTGAGACAGGCAGGGCGGAGCACTCCCTCTGGATGCCCCGCCTCGTGCTTTCTCCTTCCTGCAATGCCCCGCAGGCGGAAGAAGCGCTGTGCGGGCGGAAAACGGCAGCAGGAGCACGAGTGGTGGCAAGAGCGCGCAGCAGGAGCGTGTGACGGCGGGGGCAGGTAGATCTTTTGGACTTGGTTGCTTTAAGAGTAGCTCGCATGCTGAAAAAGTGTGAGCTCTCCTGGTCTAGTCAGTTCTCCTTTCCCTTGTTGATGATTATGGGTGGGAAGACCATCTGACAGCTTGTTGTGAAGTGATCAAAGCTTTGAATCCCCAGCAACAGGTTTTTTTTTTTTAAAAAAAAAACATTTGAAGGCTTGGAAATGTTTATTTGAGAATGAAGAAGGTGAAATCTCTCTCAATGGGAGAGGGATTGAAGAACCCCTTATTCTCAGAATAATGTCTACTGTTCAAACATTTCTGCATTCTGAATTTTATCCCATCTCTATTATGGTGAAACAGCATGTGGTTGCATAGGAAGGAATGCCCTATGTTGTCCCTCCCATAACTTCTGCTGATTATGATGCCATGGTGCCATTTTAAAATAAAATCCCTAAAACAACAAATGCACTCATTGCGCCCATTGGTTTAAACCAGGCCTGCACAGCTGTGACCCTCCAGGTGTTTGGAGTCCAATTCCCAGAAGCCCAGCTTGTCCAATGATCAGGAATTCAGGGAGCTGATGGTGAAACATAAAAAAACCCCAAAAACAAAAACACCCAGACATCCCTTGGGCAACTTTCTTGCAGACGGCCAATTCTCTCACACCAGAAGTGACTTGCAGCTTCTCAAGTCACTCCCGATATAAAAAAGACAGTAGAAACTAGAACATGCTCTCCTCCACAAAACACTATTCCCATGATGTGTGCTCTTTTTTAGGTAGGTGGGTGGGTGGGGGGCTACACCAAAAATTAGATATGTTACCTATTTTGGCCCCAACTTGCGTATCTTATCGCCAACATGGTCACTAGAGTTGCAATGCAAAAAAGGGGCTGATCCAGCCGCATAAATGAGTCATCCATGCAAAGGACAGAGAGCAAAATGGTCAGACCCGCTCCCCTCTCGCCAAGGGAGCTGTGCATGTTTTCCATATCTTTGGAGGTGAAAAAACATGCTCACACAAGGTTTTTCAGGGCCATGTCATTCTCATCAAATATTTGGCTACTTAAAATATAATCAATTGCTTAGGTTGCTGAACTATTTTTAAAGGTATTCTGCTTTGACCTCTGATAAAATAACCTTGCAGAAAAGCAGTTTCCAGGAATAGGAAAGGGGTTAAAGGCCCTATACAAAAAAAGAAAACAGTAGGACCAAATGGCCATGACTTCTGTCCAGTCCATGGATTAAGGTGAACAAATTAGTAAAATAGATTGTGTCACATCAGAGGACAGAGTTTTTGATGGACTCTGTTTTTTTTATATCCCTCCAAATGAAATAAACACATCTCTGTAATAAACATTCAGCATAGTTGGGGAAATGTATTTATCCTAACTCACTATGGGCTGTTCTGCTTTTTTCATGTGCATGTTATTTTTTAAGATAGGTGAATATGAAGAACTATGACCTGCAACTTGAATAGTCTAACCTGAGCTTCCTACCATTCTGTCATGTTGCATGAGTAGACTGGGCATGTAGGAAGACCTTCCAAATAAGAATAATGCACCATGCATCTGATGAAGTGGACACTAATAAAATCAAACTGGTGCCATAATGAATCTAGTAACCTTGTAAGGTGTCACGGGACTTTATGATGTTTTTGATATGGGGAAAACCAGCAGTGCAGTTTTAACTGTACTGCCATATCAGGTTAACAGAGAGATTGTTGATTTTGGCTTAACCTGCCAGCAAACTTTGTTATGTTGGCTCTCATTCCTTTCTCCTTATCGTTCAGGTACAGCTTGGCAAGCCAATCTCTTTCGTAAACAGATAGCAATGCCTTAGCTTTTGCAGAAAGACTTAATACAGTATATTACAGGACTTGGAGCCCCCAGTAGCACAGCGGGTTAAACCGCTGAGCTGCTGAACTTGCTGACCAAAAGGTCAGCTGTTCGAAACTGGGAAGCAGGGTGAGCTCTCACTGTTAGCCCCAGCTTCTGCCAACCTAGCAGTTTGAAAACATGCAAATGTGAGTAGATCAATAGGTACTGATTAGGCGGAAAGGTAACAGCACTGCATGCAGTCATGCTGGCCACATGATCTTGGAGGTGTCTATGGACAACGCCGGCTCTTCGGCTTAGAAATTGAGATGAGCACCACCCCTCAGGGTTGGACACAATTAGACGTAATGTCAAATGAAACCTTTACCTTTATTACAGGACTTTAGCTGAGCAAATGTGGCATTATAACTCAATGATGCTTTAATCGATTGTTATGAAAAAACAGAAAAATTCTAGTTTCTGTTAAGCAGGAGTTCTGTTTCTAACAAGGGGCATGCTCTGACCCACAAGGTACGTAATGCAGACTTGGGAAAATAATTCTTTTGTTGAGAAATATTCTGACTGCTGCTATGATCAGATGGTCTCTTTCCATTGAGATTCAGATGCCATTATTTCAATATTCCCCCCGAGCTGCTTGCATGGGGTCTGATATTGGTTTTTAGGAATCAAGCCAAAGGTTATATGCCTCAATCTTATAAACAGCTCTCTGAGAGCAGAAATCCATGGTGGTGCAATGGGTTAAACGCTTGTGCAGTTCGAATCCGGGGAGCGGGGTGAGCTCCTGTCTATCAGCTCTAGCTCCCCATGAGGGGACATGAAGGAAGTCTCCCACAGGATGGCAAAACATGAAACATCTGGGTGTCTGGTGGGCAACATCCTTGCAGACAGCCAATCCTCTCATACCAGAAGTGACTTGCAGTTTCTTAAGTCGCTCCTGACATGAAAAAAAAAATCTCTGAGAGTAAACCTCATTGCACTCAGCTGGGCTCACATCTGAGTAAAGATGTATATGTTTTGTTTGTTAACATGCTTTATTTTACTAATAGGCAGATTATATGACATGAACAACAGATCTTCCCTATCCAAGAAGATTTCAAAAGAAGAATTGTGCACACAATTCTGTGCTTTTGCATATCATCAAAAATAGATTTTAAAAAATAATGGTCTGCATGCATAGCTACACTTTTCATTTTACAGAGACTGTTTAAATCACTGTATGTGCTGTTTTGCTGTTTTAATTCCTCCAAAAGCCAACAATGTTACAAGGCTAGATGTCGGAGATGCAATATTTTAAAATAAATGAGCCTGCTAATCTGTTGTACTTTGGACAGAGGAATTCTACCCACAATTTGGCATAAACGTATAAGGCAGGCAGTGCCATATCTTTATCTTGCACCAATAACTCATGTGGCAGAGAAACCTTGATCATGTAAGTTCGGTTCATGTGATCAATATCAGAACTTAGTTATCTAATAACTAAAGGCTCAATGGTTTGCTTTCTCTCCACTATAATCAAAACAAAGCTTGCTTTGTGTCTTAATTAAGAAACGATGTATCAATGGAAATACATGGAAATGCCTCCTCTTTACCATAAGTTTATACTCCTAATAATATGTTTGCATATATTCCCTGAAACAACATCTCAGGCTCGGCCAGATTGATCACCAACAATGGTCCATCCTGGCCTCACATCGGGAGGCATGGAGATCCACTATTCACAATGCTGCGGCCTCTTTTGAGAAGACACGCCGAACGGGTCTCGAAGAGAAACGACAACGCAGAAAGAACTGCAACTTGGAAACAACATCACCCAAGGAGACTTTCTGCTTTCTGCAACCGGTCTTGCCTATCTCAGATTGGCCTTTTTAGTCATCAACACGCTTGTAAAAAGCATGGGATGAGTGCTTCCTAAAGAATCTTCGTTCGTGAAGTAATGCCGAGAGTGAGATACTCCTAATAATATGTTTGCATTGGAAGAGCTTTTGTTGTTTTGTTTCTTAAAGGTTACAATGAAGAGGACAGGGCTTTGGAGGACTGGAAATGGGCACATAAGTTTATCATTTGCAGCCTGGCAAAACTCCCTGGATGGGTAAGACTGAAAATGGGTCAGGACAAGGTGGAGAGAATTACTGATGCTGTACAACTGCCAAAGCCTCACCCTACCTTTGAATTCAACAGTAGCATTTAATACAGACCAAACATAAGTGAGGTTGCCTAATAATAAGAGATGGGTTACTAGGCAACTGCAAATATTCAGTGATGGACAATTTCGAAAAACTTGGTGGGGAATCAAAAGACTTCACTAGTTCAGCAGGGGAGCTGAGATTTTCCCTCTTAACACTAGAAAACGAAGTGCAGGTTCTCTCAGGGTTTTAGTCTTGAATTCAAAGTTTAGGTTTTCATCATGATATCTGAATAAAGACTACAGCATCTCTGTTTACTTTATATTACACAATGCGGTCATAGTTATAACACAAAGCAATTTATAGATAGAGGGGAAGGCAGCATTTCCCAAGAACATTTTTCCCCTGTTGACACATACCTGTGTTGTTTAGCAATCTCTGACACCTTGTGGCCTGACAAAAGAGTAGCCAACCAAAGCCATTCCTATTTACACATACTATAGTCTCACTTCCCGGTCAACTGGCAGTTTTTTTAAGCACCAAAGGTGACTGGGTTCACAGTTGTTCTCAAGCCTGTATTAAACTATTGTTATGTATAAATGAAACAGTGTTTCATTAAAATGTGATCAGCATTGTGCAATGGAGTAGATGATGTGGTGTCCAGCCTGAACAGGCAAATAGGACAAATAGTTTATCTGTGCCTATTTGGCTTCTTCATGCCAAAAAAGTTCACAATTTATAAAGTTTTCTGATTACAGCTGGCCCTCCACATTTGTGGGCTCAACTTTTGTGGATCTTATTATTCACAGATTTAATATGGTTTCATTAAGAATCTCAAACTGTGTTCCGTGAAATGTGAGGATTCAGCAAAAATATCATATGGCTGCCGTGACAAATCTTTAAAAACCCCTTTAAAGGTTTGTGCCTGAGCATGAAGATCTTATTTAAATTTAACAATCTATTTTGAAAATGAAAAATGAATCTCTTTATTTCTATGAGCGAAAAAGTTTGGCAACTGCTGCTCTAGTCCTTCATAGGTGGAGGTTGACCACAGAGTCACCCTGGAAGGACCTAGAGAAGTGGTTCCCAATCTTTCTTTTTGACCAGGGACCACTTTGACCAGAGACCACTCTCCAACATTAGTACCAAAAGGATTACGAATTGGTTTTTGTTTAACTTTAGATTTGTTTTGGTTATTTGGGGCGCTCATTCAGAAAATTGCATTGGCTAGATCACATCAGCTCTAGTATTGATAGAAAACATATGCCATCCTGTAGTCGCCATCTGCTTGCCCACAGAAAACTATATTTAATAACCTAGAGCAGATGTGGTAGTAATAATTTTTCATGGGTAGCCAGCCTCTCCATTCTTGACATCCCCATTGGTACTATAACAGGGTTTTGTGAGACCTGCCGTTTGTGTTGCTGTATGGTTTTGAGGCAATGGTGTAGTAATGGTGAGGCCACAGATCATATTTTCGTTCCTTGGGACCACTGGTGGTTCACAGGTTGGGAACCACTGACCTAGAGAGTCGATTTTCCAGGTGATTTTTTTAAAAATGCTTGTTTTCCACATTCACCCCTTTTGCCAGGAGTCCTGCTTAAATCTTACAATGGGATTCAAGCAAATTCTGTGTTGGACTACAGCTCTGGATACCTTTCCAACAAGGGCAGAAAGGGCAGAAAAATAGTTACTTTTTGGATTACAACTTCCAGACCACCCTAGACAGAACATAATTGCCATGCTCTGCCAGAATTTTTTTTTACAAACAACACTGCATTGTTCTTGAGTTTTCCTTACAATGTTTCTCTGGAAAATGTAAACAAGGTAATTAAATTCTTCAACCTCCATTGTGAAAGTATGGCCTGGCAATTTAGATTCAGGACAATTACACAGTTCAAAAGGGGGTTGGTTGCAAAGGCTGTCTTGCAAAAACAACTTTCTTCCAATTAGTGGCATTTAAATCAATAGATTTAAATACAAATTAATCCATGAATTGGCAATGTATATGTTAGAAGAGCCATATAGAAGAGTGCTACAGAAAGTCCTGTTCCATGAATAGGTGTTGCTTTTAACATTGGCTGTTAATTCATGGCAAGTGTCAAGGACAGAAAGAAATAATTGTATTCTACATATACAAATCTAGTGTTGGTCCCTGACACACTGGATAATAATAATAATAATAGTTATTCCATAGCATTAAATAGTCTGAGAAGTACTTATCCAATCCAATCCAGCACATGAGTACCTAACTAAAACCCCCTAAGATGCATGGGAGAGCACTACCTTCCAAGGATCCATGTTAGGTTAGTATACCTCACCTAAACACACTCACACATGGACTTTAGCAGCTGTCTAACCTCTGCCTCTTATAAGTACGTGCCACACTATTTCATTTATGTGAAGCTGCAAAGCATTTTGAAAAGTGGCTGAACAGGAGGGGAAGTCCAAAGTGCCAGTATTATCTCCTTGGCTTTATCTTAACATTATGAATATAAACACCCATCTACTACCGGTATCTAGGTGAAAAACAAGTTACTGCAAAGGGACCAGAAAAGCAATTCCCTTTCTATGGGCAACACCCGCAAGCAGGGAGGCCCTTTAAAAGCTGATGTAAGATTAAGTATCAGAGCGACTGGTGCAGAGGTCAGAAATTAGCCCTGGGACGGATACATTTGACACAAAGGGCCTGAAGCCAGCCTTTCAGATTATCTTTCTCTTCCCAACTTAAGTATTTGCAGATGGTCATAAAAGAGGGCTACTGGGTCACGTACACGGCGTAATCATGTGTGCATGAGGGATACCAGATATTATTGAATGTTTCAACCTCCAAATAATATTGAAACTGGCCTCTGGCATAAAATAAATATGTCTATATTACTATCTCCTAACCACCCTATGATAATATGTAGTAAAATCACCCACTGATAATATGTGGTAAATCGCAAAGTGCTATTGACCAAAGCATGTAAAATGCACTTGTATTAGAAAAGAGCTATAGTTTGGTGGAGGACATACTTTCTATGTAAAGATACATCAGTTCAACCTTTGACATCTCCCATAAAGGGCAGGGTAATCCCTGTCTAAATCCTAGAATAGCTACCAGTTGATGTCTTGCTGTTTTAGTACAGCAAAATATGGAAAACCAACCCTTTTGGCACTACAACTCCCCAAATCCTTAGACAAAATTGATAATTGATCAGGTGAGCCAAAGGATCTTGGAAGCTATAGTTCAGAATAGTAAATTTACCAATTTGTGGGTATAAAACAATTTCTTGTGCGCCTCAGCCTTTGTCAGGAACATCTACAAACTCTCTGCAGCATGTTTCTCAACCTTCCTAATGCCATGACCCCTTAATACAGTTCCTCATGTTGTGGTGATCCCCAACCATAAAATTATTTTCGTTGCTACTTCATAACTGTAATTTTGCTACTGTTATGAACCATAATGTGAATATCTGATATGCAGGATGGATTTCCATTCAATGGACCAAATTTGGCACAAATACCTGATATACCCAAATTTTAATGCTGGTGAGGTTGGGGGGGGGGGGATTGATTTTGCCATCTGGGAGTTGTAGTTGCTGGGATTTATAGTTCACCTACAATCAAAGAGCATTCTGAACTCCACCAATGATGGAATTGAACCAAGCTTGGCACACAGAACACCCATGAGCAACAGAAAATACCGGAAAAGTTTGATGGGCATTGACCTTGAGTTTTGGAGTTATAGTTCATCTATATTCAGAGATCACTGTGGCCTCAAACAATGATGGATGTGGACCAAACATGGCACAGATACTCAATGTGCCCAAATGTGAACACTGGTGGAGTTTGGGGAAAAGAGATCTTATTTACAGTATTTATTAACCTTGACATTTGGGAGATGTAGTTGCTGAGATTTATAGTTCACCTACAATCAAAGAGCATTCTTTGGGCCAAACTTCCCACAAAGAACCCCCATGCCTTGAAGGGACTTGCTGGTGCGAGCTTCCCTCCAACGTCATGCACTCTCCCTCTCCCACACATACGTGCCACGCTGCCATGTGCACGCCTGCTCTCCTTTCCCTGCTCATAGTCTCAGAAACAGCCCTCCACTTGGCTGAGAGGCTGGCCAATCACAGAAGAGGAGGGCTTTTGGTGGGAGGATTCGCCATCTGCTTCCAAAAAGGAAGAGAAGGACAGGCGGAGAGATCTTCAGCCTTCTCTGCCAAAGGGGTTCCTAAGTCCATCAGGAATATATGTTTTCTGATGGTCTTTGGTGACCCCTGTGAAACCCGCTTGTGACCCCCCCCCCCCCCAGGGATCCCAACAGCATTTTTTTAAAGCACATTTATTCTAAGATACTTCTGTGAGTTTAGACCCCAAACATTTCCTTAATGCACACTAAGGAATTGCATTAGATCCCCTGGATTATTTTAATGGCTCTAACTCATTATTTCAATTGTTTATTTATTTATTGCCTAGACTGCCTCCTATGAATCTTGGAACTTGTAGTTTGGTGAGTTGCTAGAACTCTGATTGAGATTTCTAAACTAACAAATCCTAGGATTCCTTAGGATGGAAACATAGTGTTATAATTGCTTAGTGTGAAAATGTTCCAGAACTGTAATGCCATTTCAAATGTTAAATCCAACGCTGCGGGACTCATTTTTCGTAGGGTCTTATTTGATTGTACTGTTGTTAAGGATCATGTGTGTCATATAATTTGTCTGAATCTTCCTTCCCAGTTGCAGTCTGTTGGAATGACCCAGCCTTACCAATATTTTGCGTATTTAAGCAAAATATTAGAGCTATGGAATGAGGTCATGGAAAAGCAATCCAGACTTAAGGGGCACTTGATTGTTCTGTAGTTCTTCAGACTGAGTGCCTATACATACATATGGCATGATGTAATTCAACACATAAGAATACACGAAGAGTGACTTATCTAAGTAGACTCTTTTTTTGTTTGTTTCAGAAATCCTTCCTTTCTATAAATCGAGAGTCCTGCAGAGTTCAAATATAAATTAATATACTAATAAGTTCAAAAAATTTAAAAAGCAGAACTAAGTTACACTTGCTGATGAATAATTCAACCAGCATTTTCTGGAAGATATCACTTTGACACATTTTAATGGTATTGGACTAGGCATGGAAAGAGCATTTGTTCCCAGATCAAAGAAGCAGGTTTCCTGACATTTGCAAACTCCCACTGGGAAGAATAATGGACCAGTAAGAAGTGTGCACAATTTTTTCCTGGTATTTGATGTCCTGAGGCATTGCACAGGAACTATTCTGTAAAGAAAAATACATTTAAAAGAAATGAGAATGAAGGGGAATGTTGCAAGTAAACATGTTTTCCTCTTGGGATAACATCTCCAGACATCTGAATTGCAGGTATTTAATTTACTTTCTCCCAAAGTGAGAAGCAAACTACAATCTGCCATCCACATTCACCGGGATCAGGGGCACAGGACCTTCGCAATAGTGAAAAATTCGAAATAATAAAATTGGTTTTCTTGTTTTGTTTTGTTACCGGAGGGGACATGTCTTCAGAAATCTCTAAGTTCTCCAGCATGACTTTATGGTTAACTTTCGCCAGAAGTTGACCACATAATCATATTAGAGGACATAGAGATTATTGGAAAGATGTTCTTTCGAGATTCTCCAGCGTGCTTCTATGGTCAATTTCTGTCATACGTTGACCATAGAGTCACACTGGAGAACCTAGAGATTCATAAAGAGGGCATTTTAATCAAAACCATAAAAGCCAAATCTATAAAAGTCAAATCCTCAATGTTTCATTGATCACCCTTCCATATAAAGATGAAACAATCAGGGACATATCTGTATATCTGTATGCCTTTATAAAACTGAATGTTTGTATGTTTGTATGTGTGTATGCGGAGGGCGGGAGGGCAGAAGGGCGGAAGCAGCCACTTTCACAGGCCAGGGCGGATATGTGGCAGCCACGTTCACAGGCCAGGGCGGATATGTGGCAGCCACGTTCACAGGCCAGGGCGGATATGTGGCAGCCACTTTCACAGGCCAGGGCAGATATGTGGCAGCCACTTTCACAGGCCAGGGCGGATATGTGGCAGCCACTTTCACAGGCCAGGGCGGATATGTGGCAGCCACTTTCACAGGCCAGGGCGGATATGTGGCAGCCACTTTCACAGGCCAGGGCGGATATGTGGCAGCCACTTTCACAGGCCAGGGCGGATATGTGGCAGCCACTTTCACAGGCCACAGCGACCAGCGCGGGTGATGGACCTGCACCAAACTTGGTACACAGAGGCCCCCTAACCCCCTTTACGTCCTGGCGCGGGTCGGGGGACATGACCCACGGATTATGGGATTTGTAGTACTTTCCAACACTTTGGTTCCCACAGACCACTGAGGCCACCAAAAAGGACCAATACAGACCACACTCAGCACACACAGCCCCCATGACCCACTCTACGTCCTGGTGCAGTTCAGAGGAGGGTGGACCATGGCTGATGGGACTTGAAGTGCCTCTACTCACTTCCCAAGTCCGCTGCAACCCTCATCCAATCACTGATCGAGACTAAACTTGGCACACATAACCCCCATGACTGCCTTCACGTCCTGGTGAGGTTTGGGACTGACAATGGATGATGGGATTTGTAGTACTTTTACACCCCTCTGTTCCCACAGACCACTGTGGCCCCCAACAAACACTGATAAAGACCACACTTGGCACACAGAGCCCCAGTGACCCAGTCCACATCCTACTGAAGTTTGGAGGGGGACAGAACATGGATGATGGGTCTTGTAGTACCTTCCCTCACTTTCCAAGACTGCTACAAACCTAATCCTATGATTGATCAACACCAAACTTGCCACACAGAGCCCTCATGACCCACTCTACATTCTGTTGCAGTTTGGAGGAGGGTGGACCATGGATGATGGGACTTGAAGTACCTCTACTCACTTCCCAAGTCTGCTGCGACCCTCATCCAATTACCGATTGAGAACAAACTTGGCACACACAACCCCCCATGACTGCCTTCACGTCCTGGTGAGGTTCGGGGAAGGACTGACAATGGATGATGGAATTTGTAGTATTTTCACACCCCTCTGTTCCCACAGACCACTGTGGCCCCCAAAAAACACCGAGAAAGTCCACACTTGGCACACAAAGCCCCAGTGACCCACTCTACATCCTACTGAAGTTTGGAGGGGGACAGAACATGGATGATGGGACTTGCAGTACCTTCCCTCACTTCCCAATCCTGCTACAAACCTAATTCAATGACTGATCAACACCAAATCTGGCACACAGAGCCCTCATGACCCACTCTACAGCCTGGTGCAGTTTACTGTGAGACGGACCACAGATGATGGGACTTGAAGTACCTTCACTCACTTCCGAAAAACAATGCATCCCTCATCCATTCACCAATGCAGACCAAACTTAGCACACAGAGCCCCCATGATCCAATCTACATCCTACTACACTGGGGGGGGGGGACAGAGATGATGGGACTTGCAATACCTTCAGTAATTTCATGATACCACTGCAACTCCCAATAATGATGGATCAAGACCAAACTTGGCACACAGAGCCCCCATGACCCACTCTACATCCTGCTGCGCTTCACAAATAACCCGGGCAGGACCGGGTCCCCAAGCTAGTATACAATAAAGTACCCTAAATGCTGGATAGTGAAGGTGGTTCTTCCATGCCCCAAGAACATGATGCACAGGAAACTTAATAATCCCCCCCCCCAAATGTGGAATTGTTGGGAGATGGGGGGGGCTATATAGATTGTGAAGGTTCTAGGCATGTTGTGGTCTGAAAGCCAAAAATATATGACGCAATCTACCCTTGACAATCCATTTTGGAATACCACAACCTTCACAGAAGATTCAAGGGCAGTAAGATGTTCTTCGCCTGTTTTGAATCTGTGAATTATTTAACATTTGCTCTACTGTTTAATAATAAAATATTTTCCCTTTAAGAGTAGACACAGTAGCCTTTTGGCATCATAAAAGCAACTGCTAATGTTTACAGCCCCCAGGATCTGGCACTGGCTTATGCATGTGGTTCAGAGTTCATGACTAATAGGATGATTAGTCAAGGCTGGCAAGAACAAGAATGGCATTTCCTTGGGAAGGGAAAACAAGGAGGGAAAGCCACCAGCTTTTTGACTGATGGCTTAGAAAAGTCAATTGCCCTGTGTAAACTCGAAGCACAATCCAAGAATAGCAAAATAAGCAGGTAAATCTATGTTGGGACTACACTACTTCACGGAACCAACACAGAACTGAATCTTGCACTTGAAAAAGCACAACAAGAACATCTGTAAACTATAACTTTTAGCTGTGAAAACTAGTTTTCTATGACCAGGGATAAGAATCTTAGAGTTGGAAGTAATAGCAATGACCAGCTAGTCCAAGCCCTTGCAATGCAAGAATACACATTATGGGTGAATCTACACTGAAGAATTAATGCAAGTTAATTAGCCGATATTGCACCACCTGACATCCATCGGGAAGTAGCAGCCAATAATGAGAGGACCAAGGCAGTGACATCTCCAGCCCATCCTCTGTTTGGATATCTGCCAGGATGCCGGAACACCTCAGCAAGTGAGAGTTCAAAAGTGGCAGGCTAAAACCCAGAACCTCAATCCATGGCTGATACCAAATGAGAGATTCCTTCCTGGGCACACAGAAGACTGGGCAATTTGGAAGGCACTGAACAGACTGCACTCTGGCACCACAAGATGCAGAGCCAACCTTAAGAAATGGGGTCACAAAGTGGAGTCCACGGCATGCGAGTGTGGAGAAGAGCAATCCACAGACCACCTATTACAATGCAACCTGAGCCATGCCGCAAGCACAATGGAGGACCTCCTTATAGCAATACCAGAGGCACTTCAAGTGGCCAGCTACTGTCCAAGGACATTTAATACAGTGCCAAGTTTTAAACTTTGTGTTTTCTTAAATACATTACAGCTGTATCCTAGGTTCGCTCCTGATACGATAAATAAGTAATGAAAGTTAACACCACTTTAACTGCCATGGCTCAATGCTATGGAATCATAGGAGTCTAGTTTGACAAGGCACAAGCACTCTTGGGCAGAGAAGGCTGAAGACCTTATCAAACTACAACTCCCGTGATTCAACAGTGCTGAGCCATGGCAGTTAAAGTGGTGTCGAATTGTATTAATTCTACTGTGCTGATGTATCCTAATCTAACAAAATCTGGAGGGCTGCAAATTGATCATTGTTACTTGCATTTTTCAAAAAGAAGGCTTAAGTAAAAGGGGCAAAATCTATGAATAGAACAAGTCTGCACAACAGAGTAATCTGCTCCCTCGAGGCTTTGCTCAGTTCAAATATTATCACTGCTGAAAATCAGAGTCTACAAAACTGATTTATGAGATTTTAAAAAAAATGTCCTTTAAAAAATCAAAGCCTCAAACTTGTTTCTCTGGCACGTTACACTCACAGGCTTATGTAAGTATTCCATTAATAAATCCAGGAGTGTAATTAGGTCCCCCCCCCCCCACCTTTATTACAGGAATGCTGTTTTCCTAAGGAACAACGCATTCCCGGTCGAGAGTTCAAATGAGAGCTTTGAACCAGCAGCTTGTTTTACCAGCATCTGCTTTGCTCCGATTCCTGAGAGATTAGAGGGAGGGAGGGAGGGAGGGAGAGAGAGAGAGAGAGAGAGAGAGAGAGAGAGAGAGAGAGAGAGAGAGAGAGAGAGAGAGAGATAGTCCTTGTAAATCAAAGCCATGCAGTTAAAAAAATGAAAGGAAGGAATGGAGCAGCAATTCCTGCAATCCATGATGAAACACATTTGTGATGACAATGCTGCAAGGCAGAACTGCACTAAAGAAAGAAAGCGGGGTATGTTTGAACTTTTCTTTCATTCTATGTGAAACAAAGCTGCCTAGGTTCAGAAAATCAGAGAAAACTAATAAGGCAATCATTTTATTTTTCTAGAGCAGTGTTTTCAACCTTTTTTGAGCCACGGCACATTTTTTACATTTACAAAATCCTGGGGCACACCACCAACCAAAATGACACAAAATGACACTCTAACACAATAAATATAGTTAATATGTTTTTAAATGTATTTATACACTGTGTGAAACCTGGACCTGTTTCGATGAACACAACATAGATATCCTGGCAGGAATGGCAGTAAGACACAAACTTCCCACACAGAACTCCCATAACCAAGAGAAAATAATATAAGAGTTTGGTGGGCATTGACCTTGGGTTTTGGAGTTGTAGTTCACCTATATCCAGAGAGCACTGTGGACTCAAACAATGTTGGATCAGGACCAAACTTGGCATGAATACTCAATATGCCCAAATGTGAACACAGATGGAGTTTGGGAAAAATAGACCTTGACATTTGGGAGTTACAGTTTCTGGGATTTATAGTTAAACACAATCAAAGAGCATCCTGAACTCTTGCAACAATGGAATTGAACCAAACTTGGCATATTGAACTCTCATTACCAACAGAAAGTACTGAAAGGGTTTGCTTGGGAATTGACCTTGAGTTTAGAAGTTGTAGTTCACCTACACCCAGAGAGCACTGTGGACTCAAACAATGTTATGTTATGTTGTTGTTTGTTTTCTATCCAGAATCACAATGTTGGAAGGAGGCTCACCACTTTAAGGTCCCTAAAACAGGCATGGAAAAGCTTCGGCCCTCTGGGTGCTTTGGACTTCAACTCCCACCATTCCTAACAGCCTGAGGCCCTTTCCTGCTTAAATGGCTGAAGGGGAAAAAGGAAAAGAGACTGAGGCTGCTAGGAATGGTGGGAGTTGGAGTCCAAAACACCTGGAAGGTCCAAGTTTGCCCATGCCAGCTTTCGACAGAGACCTCTTCCTCCCCTTTCCCCTTCGACAAACACTTACTTTTTCTTCTACACTGAGATTTTGATCCGAAATGAGCGTGTTCAGGAGGAGGGGGAGGAAGATGTTTTGAACTCAGTCCGTGTGGGCGCTACTGGAGGGAGCAAAGCGAGGCAAAGCAAGCAGAGCGAGCCTGGGAAGGGAGTCCGGAGTGGAGAAGAAAAGTTGGCAGGTGTCCAATTTCCCATGGCACACCTGATGATCGCTCACAGCACACTGGTGTGCCACGGCACACTGGTTGGGAAACACTGTTCTAGAGTATAACTAGTCAATAGCAAATTTATAAAAGTTAAGGCCATAAAAAGGGGCTCCTGGTGGTGCAGTGGGTTAATCTGCTGAGATGCTGAACTTGCTGACCAAAAGGTCGCAAGATCAAATCCGGGGAGCGGGGTGAGCTCCTGCTGTTAGACCCAGCTTATGCCAACCTAGCAGTTTGAAAACATGCAGATGTGAGTAGATCAATAGGTTCTGCTTCTGCAGGAAGGTAACAGCGCTCCATGCAGTCATGCTAGCCACATGACATGGCTTAGAAATGGAGATGAGCACCACCACCCAGACTCAGACCGAACTCCAACAAGAAATAGAAGCATCAGAGAATAAGCTAAAATGATACCCAGGAAACAAAAAGCTGAAACAATAATTGGATCTCTTAAACAAACAAAAACATTTCATGGAATTAAATCCATTAGTGTAAGACTTAAATACATCAGGCAATATCAATTCCAAAATGCCTACAAACATGGAAGATGGCTGTCAAGAAAACTTAGAAAAAAGAAACAGGAGCAGCATATTTCACATATAATTATAGGTGACAAGACATACTCTACGGACCAAGGTATTTTAAACCAATTTAATAACTACTATGAGAATCTATATAAAAAGGATTAACATTGAGAAGGAGGAAATAAACCAATATTTAGGTAAACAAAATATCCCTCGACTCAGAGACGCAGAAAGAGTCACTCAACAAAGATATCACAGAAGAAGAAATATAAAATGTAATAAATAAACTAGACACAAGCAAGACACCAGGCCCAGATGGTCTGACGGCAACTTACTATAAGAAATTTAAAGAAATTTTTAAACCACATCTTAAAAAAATTATGAACAAACTTTACATTATAGGAAAATACCAGAAGGGGCTAACATTATATTGATCCACAAAGAGGGGACTGATCCAAATAATATTAAGAATTACAGACCAATTTCACTTCTTAATATGGATTATAAGATTTTTATCAATATTATTGTGGACAGACTCAAAATGTTCCTAACCCAATGGATATTTATTTATTTACTTTATTTACAGTATATTCCACTGTTCTCACCCCAAAGGGGACTCAGAGCGGATTACAGGTACACATACTTAGCAGACAATCCCTGCCGTTTCCACATACACACATATAGACGAACAGAGGCAAACTCTGGCCACCAGGGGGAGCTGACACACTCCTCATCTCTCAGCGTTTTCAGCATCTCTTGTTGTTCCTTCCACATTCCTCAGCATTCCTGGAGTTCTTTAATGGCCTCATAATTCAGTCAAAATTTGCCTCCCCACTTAATGTGGTACCTTTATCTCCTACTTGACAGATGCAACTGTCTTTTGGGCTGCAAAGGTTGACAGCAGGCTACACTTAAAGGTCGAGCACCCACCTCGACCCGGGCATGCCTCGAACTCATGACCTACTGGTCAGCGAGATCTTATGCAGTGGACACTTAGCCAGCTGCGCCACATTCCCAGATAAAGGAAGAACAGACTGGATTCTTACCTCACAGAAATATTAGAAACAATGTGAGAGGTCTAATAAACATAATTGAGTACTACGAAGCCCATAATGAAAAGGAATTGGTTATATTATCGGTTGCTGCTGAGAAGGTGTTCGACAAGCTGAATTGGAATTTTTTCAAATTAATCCTTAAGAAAATGGTTATAGGCCACTATTTTTATAACGCAATAGAAGCTATCTACAGCGAGCAAGAGGCATTAAGTATTCTTAGGACTCTCTCTCTCCATATATAAAACTGGCTCCAAATAGTTTATTCAATTTTAGGGTACCTGAAAGACACCAAAGCCTGACTGATCTGAGAAGTTAAGCAGGGTCTGCTCTAGTTAGTACTTGGATGGGAGATTGGCAATGAATACCAGGTGTTGTGGGCTATATTTGATAGGAAGGTACTGGCAAAATCTCTGAATAGTCACTGCCTAAGAAGTCCTTCTAAAATTCATGTGGCCACCATAAGTCTACAGGTGACCTGAAGAAGCACACACGCACACTACTTTAATACAGTCACACACTGTGTCACCCCTCAGGGTACATCTACACTGTAGAATTAATGCAGCTTGACATCACTTTAACTGCTTGTCTTAAGGAAAGAAATGGCATTTCTCAACCTCTGCTTGAAGTGACTGAAAAATATCTTCAATGTGATATTTCAAAGAGCAAACATACACACCATCCTCCTGGTTTGTTTGCACCAAATTTCCCATCATTGCACTTTTATGTATGGCACTTTTTTGTGCTTCCCTACTCAAGTCTTTGTTCAAAAACTTTCAGAATATCTAAATCATAAGCATATTTACACAAAGTTCACATTGAACATCCAGGTGAGTCAACACAGGAGTGAACCTTAAGAAACAGCTTGACAAATTCTGCTTTAAAGTTGTGAAATTTTTAACCTCTTCAGCCTTGAACATTCAACATTTTGGCATTTCAAGATGCACGGCACTGATCCGGTATAGAAGACACCCTATCAGTAACAACTGGATAATCTAAAGTATAGTCTGGCTATCAAGCCTATAAACTCATACATGGCTTCAACAGGACTCGCTCCCATTTATTTATTTACTTTATTTATAGCCCACTTTTATCTCAGTTTGAGAGTTCACAGGCTTAATAACTACAACTGGTCTCTGTGCAGACATGCCTAAACTTGTGTAGCTAAGGCAAACAAAAAACCATGCATGTCTTTGAATGTCAGTATGCAGGGTAAACATGACTTTTTAACTAAAGTAAGTTGCATAGAGATATGGAAGATGTACAGTCTGCTTCTATCCATTCCCCTTCCCATAACTGCCCAATGATTTCTAAAACATAAACACACAGTACTAAAGCATGCAGCTTTCTTCACTTTTGTCTCCAAATCCCTGAATTCAAGTGAAAGGAAAACAGAGGCTGCTGTTACCAAGGGTGCATACAGTGTTGAATTAATGCAGTTTGGCACTACTTGCTATAGAATCCTGGGATTTATTTATTTATTTGGCTTAATAGACCGCTCTATCTGAAGCCCAGATCGGTTTACAGCAGATAAAAACATACCAGGTTAAAACATAACAGCAAGATAAAACCAAATTAAAACACCCACCCCCTACAATAGTAGTTGTAGTTTGATGAGATACCAGTACCCTATGGCAGGGAAGATTGTGTAAAACTACAACTCCCCTGATTCCATGGCAGCTAAAGTGGTTCTAAACCACATTAATTCATAGTGTAATAGATATATCCAAATATTAACTTCATCTGGATTGTCCACGTGCTATTTCTGGTCAAATTCCTCAATTTTATCACAATCATTAAAAAGTAAATTCAAATATTTAAATACAATACAGGTAGCAAATAGTAATAACAACAACAGTAACACTATGTAACAAAGTTAGAAAAAACTGCTCTTGGTTTGAAAGTGTTATTTCTGTTCCAATTCTGCAGTATTTACTTTGAAAGTGGTTGTTACACTCCAGAAACTTCATTTTTGTGGCTGCCACGAACTATGTTGAATTAGTTGAGACTCTATGAGATATTCATTGAAAAACTATAGCAAAAGGTGCTGCAGGATTTCCCGCAAAAACAAAGTTTTTCCAGTTCAATAAGCAATTTCTATGTTGTTATGATGGAAGCAATTAGGAAATGAGATTTATAACCCAAGAACAAAAATCGTGTTACATATAGTGTAATAAATAGAAAAGAAAGCTTCTTTTACAAAGGCATGATCTCACAAGCTATTGTTGAAAGTTGAACTCAGTCTGGATTGCCCAAATACATTTGCTGCTGGGATCCTTCAATTTTATGACATTCATTAAAACACAATACTAATACTAATACTACTATTAATAGAAAGCTACTTTTGCAAAGGCATGATCTCACAAGCCATTCCTGAAAGTTGAACTTGATCTAGATCGCCCATGTGTTCTTCCTTGCTGAGATCCCTCAAAATGTTTTACAAAACAGAAAATTATTATTATTATTATTATTAAAGCTACCTTTGCAAAGGCATGATCTCACAAGCCATTGCTGAAAGAAAGCTGGACAGCAAACAGGTTCGAGCCTTTTCTCCTCCTCTTCAGACTTCTCCAGCTACACCAGCCAAATAAAGTGGAATAGGGAGGGAGAGGCTTCCAGATGTCCTTGCAAGCTGGGTCTCTGTTTTCCTTGCACTGGAGACCATGCATTTGGCATTGCCAGCTCCTCGTGCACTTCACCCTTCCCTCCTCTCTGTCTCAGAGGCACACTCCCTTCCTTGGCAGGCTGTGCTGTGTTTACTGGCTCCGAGGAAGAAGGCAGGCGCTTTAAAGGCTTCCCTCTTCTTTTTTTTTCTTGTGCAAAGGCAGACACACACATACACATATAGACATAGACACTTTGACCTTTTGTTCAGCTGAAAGCTTTCCACCAATGGAAGGAAAGCAGTCCAGGGACAACTGGTTTGAAGCTGCTTGCCCTCCAAAGGCTCAGCCCCCTCCTCTTCCTCCTCCTTTTTGGGGGTAATTTGAAACTTTGTTCTGTTCCACTGAAAAATAACACTATATAACATGATTTTTGTCCCTGGGTTATAAATGTCATTTCCTAATTGGTTCTGTCATAACAACATGGGAAGCGTTTATTAAACTGCAAAAAAAAAAGTTTTTGCGGGACATCCTTCAGCACATTTTGTTACAGCTTTTCAATGAATGTCTCATAGAGTCTCAAACAATTTAACATAGTTTGTGGCGGCCACGAAAACAAACTTTCAAAGTAAGTGCTGAACAATTAAACAGGAAATAACACTTTCACATCAGGAACAGATTCTCCCCCCCCCCCCCAAATTTGTTACATAGTATAATCTGTGGCAGAAAGTGGACAATGGGGGCTACAGTGCCCTTTGCCCCACTGTCAGCCTGGAATAAACTACTTTTTTTGGACTCCAATGTCCAGCATCTCCTGCCTTGGGAAAACATTTGTACTACAAGGCCCAGAATCACCTACTTTGGGAAACTATTTATACTACAATGCCCAGAATCTCCATACCATGGAAACCCATTTGTACTACAACACCCAGAATCTCACAGTCCGGCAAAACTCCTGCTATGGAAGTTATAGTCCAAGTTTTGCAGTGATGAGGGAATCCTTCAGTCTGAGGAAAGTTTCTTTTGGACTACAACTCCCAAAATCCCTCAGTTTCGGTAAATCTCATTTTGGACTATAAGACTTGAAGCCAGGGAAAACACCTTTTGGACTACAACTTTCAGAATCCCCCATTCTGATAGATGTTTTAGAGTCTGGGGTAAATTTATTTTCGGACCACGTTGTCCAGAATCCCCCCTCCCCCAGTTTGGGAAAAGTGCCCTTTGGATTAAAAAAAGTTCCCAGCTCAGGAAAAGATTATTTTGGACTATAACACACAGAATTCCTCAGTCTGAGTATGACTCCTTTTGAACTACAACTCCCAGAATCCCCAACATTCTAGGAAAGGTTCCTTTTGAACTACAACTTCCAGAATCCCCCAGCCTGGGAGAAGGAGTTTTTGGACTGCAACTCACAGAATGAGAGTCCAAACAAAGAAAGCTTCCCAAATTCTGCAAAGATGTTGGAATCCTTCATCCTGATGAAGGCTTCTTTTGGACTACAAATCCCAGAATACATTAGTCTGGGAAAAACATTTTTTTAAAAAAATTGGATGTTGTCCAAAACAAAGGCACATTCCGCAAGTTTTGCAGTGATGTTGGAATCCTCCAGCCTGGGTAACCCCCTTATGCTTCCAGAATTCTGGGAGTTGTAGTTTGGTAAGGCACCCACACACTTTGGTAGGGAAGGCTGGAGACCTTGTGAAATTACAACTTCCATGATCCCATGGTAGTGGGATTAAAGTGGTGTCAGTAGTGGGATTAAAGTGGGATTAAAAGGGCATCAATATATCATTTCTACAGTGTAGATGCACCCTAAGATGGAATTCATATCTCCAATTGAATTATATGCTCCTCAACATAAACACTATGTTGACTTGTCCTCCAAGTAAATACTATTGCTACTATTAGCTGTTCAAGAGTATATACATTGGGGGGAGGAGACAGTATGCATTATTCATTTGAACAGAGCATAGGAATAACATGGGAAGAGTTGGAGAAACCCAAATGCTATGACGTGCTGTGCATTATTTTGGAAAAGGGAGGGCTCAGCGGAGAACAAGTCGTGGAGCTACAACCGGTTCCTCCCGGGAATTTGCAGGCTACGTGCTCCTTTCCTGCCTGCTGCTGGGGCCTCTGCTTCGGTTTCACGTGCTTTGCTCTTGCCACATCACGTCAAACACATCCATCACTTGTGGGGAGGGGCGGAAAAAGCATCTTTTGTTGTACAAGCAATGCACAGACACACGTCCCCAAGCCCCTTGCTCAGCCGGCTTATACCAGCATCTCCTATACAAAATACTCAGGGTCAGAAGTGTTTGAATTTCAGATTTTTCTTCCCTGGATTTTGGAATACTAGCACAGGCTCTGTTTGCCTTGACATTGTAGATCTTTTTAAAAATATTGGTTTTATTTTGACGTAATTGTTATTTATTTTTAAAATATGGACAAAACAAAGAAATTCAGTTCAAAATAATTGACTAATACTCCTTCCCCATATGTTCCCCCTATATGCCCCCACTTTAAAGAAGAAATCCATAACATTATTTTTTTTAAAAAAACACAACTGACTTCTCTCCTTTTCAAGCCAAGGCTGCTATCAACATTTTGACAAATCGACAGATTAGTCTTTAAAAGTAATTTCTATTTGTGAAAAAGAGAATGCCAGTAAATAACACAAAGAAGCAAACTTTGATGATACATAGTTTGTACCCAGCTACATTCTAGCTATAACAACTAACTACAAACTAAAGCACAAACAGACAAACAAAACACAAACATACGTACACAAACTAAACAAGAAAAACATTCTATGAACCTCACACTCCCTATCCGAAGATTTTTATACGTTATTATTCTACTCCCATTAAATCAGTGTTTCTCAACCTTCCTTATGCTGCAACCCCTTACTATAGTTCCTCACATTGTGGTGACCCCCAACTATAAAATTATTTTCGTTGCTACTTCATAACTGTAATTTTGCTACTGTTATGAATTGACATGTAAATATCTCATATATACAGGATGTATTCACTGGAACAAATTTGACACAAATACCTGATACACCCAAATTTGAATACTGATTGGGTTGGGGGTGGGGTGGGTGGTGGTACTGATTTTGTCATTTGAGAGTTGTAGTTGCTGGGATTTATAGTTCACCTACAATCAAAGAGCATTCTGAACTCCACCAACAATTGAATTGAACCAAACTTGGCACACAGAAATCCCATGGCCAACATAAAATACTGAAAGGGTTTGGTGGGCATTGATCTTGATTTTCGGAGTTGTAGTTCACCTACATCCAGAGAGCACTGTGGACTCAAAAATGATGGATCTGGACCAAACATGGCACAAATACTCAATATGCCCAAATGTGAACACCGGTGGAGTTTGGAGAAAATAGACCTTGTTATTTGGGAGTTGTAGATGCTAGGATGTATAGTTCACCTAAAATCAATGAGCATTCTGAAACCCACCAATGATAGAACTGGGCCAAACTTCCCATACAGAACCCCATGACCAACAGAAAATACAGTGTTTTCTGATCGCCTTTGGAGACTTCTCTGACACCTCCTCACGAACGCCCTCCCCCCCCCCCGCCCAAACGGGTCCCAAACCCCAGGTTGAGAAACACTGCTTAACATGGTATTATATAAACTCACTTCTATGTTTGATGACACTCATCTAATTCACAAATCCTACAATTGACATGATCAGGTCACATAAGAGACAGCACTGGTTTCTTACAAATCAATGCCTCTCTCGCTTAAACCTTGTTTATATGTACACAAGTACATACGTACAACATTAGTGTATATTTAGATATACACTGCAGTAAACTCACCAAACATCTGTTTCCTCTGCCTTCTACAATCATTTTTTTCTTTTTATTACATTGATAATACACCCCCTTTACCCTACAAAGAAACCTTTTATGATTGATTCTGGATTTATCTGCTCCGACGCCAAACAAGTTTATTGATATTGTTTTATGGTACTGTCTAAATTTTTATTGTAATGTTTCTTATTTTATTGGTGTTAATTGTTTTCAGGGAAACATATTGCTAAAACTGTAACAAAGAGGAAAACGAAACAAAGGGGAAATATATTCCAAAGTACATTCCCTCTTCCCCAGATAAGCATCACTGGAGTTAAATAAACAGCAACGAATTGCTATAGTTTTAGATAACATGTTCCCCTATCCTCAAAGAAGAAATAATGGGATAAGTTGAAAATATAGATATCCAGAAACGACTGGTCAAACTTAAACACTTCTGCTTCCTTGGGACAGATGCTCTATGTCAAAGAATGCAATTTGTTTGTTGAATTAGTAAAATTAGTAATTTTGACCAAAATTATCTCAAAATATTCCAAATCAGGCATTTTCTGGTATGAGTTATCCTGAATTGTGTATTGTTTAAATTTTGGTTTGGCATATTCCAACACACATAACATTCCAGACTTGCCAACATCACAGGCAATAAAGCATTAGTGTGTTTATATATCGCAGGCACAGAAAAATGAGTCATGAAAATATGTTTGAATGAAATACAGACATCCCTTTAGCAATTTGTTTCAGGATAACTTTGGGACAAAACCTTGCCGAACCCTGCAGTTACTCAATTGGCATTTCTGCATCTGCTCAGAATTGTAACAGCTGTTCGATGTACCTGGCGAATCCTGTTATGTATTTCAAATATTCAAACTTTGTGTCAAAAGTAAAAATATTCTGCATGTTTACAGTTTTGAGCATCTTATGTACGTCCAATGGTAACAATGCCAATTAAAGCAAAATTCCAAGGGTTAACTCAACAAAATGTGGAAAAGCTCAAGTGTTGCACTGCTTTTACAAGGCACTGTAGGCTACATTAATCTGGAACTGTATGCAGTAAACTACAAGCTGAACATGAGCCAAAGGAGTGATGTGTCAGCTTAAAAGCCAGTGCAATTCTAGACTGCATCAATATGAGTATAGTGTTTCCAACCTTTTTTTTTGAGTAGAGACTACTTTGACCAGGGACCACTCTCCAACATCACTACCAAAAGTGTTATGAATCAGTTTTTGGTCAATTTTAGATTCAGTTTGGTTTTTTGGGATGCTGATTCAAAAAATTTCATTGGATAGACCATATCAGTTCTACTTTCTGATACAGAACGTATGCCATCCAGTAGTTGCCATCTGCTTGTCCACAGAAAACCATATTTAATAATGTAGAGCTGATGTGGTTTATCCAATGCAGTTTTCTGAATCAGCACCCCAAATAACACCAAGAACAGGCCTAAAAATGAAGACACCAAGGCTCCCCCACTTCCCGGGGCCACATGGAATGGCTCAGCTCAGGGGGAGGGAGGAGAAGCAGCAGTCAGGACGCTTGTTGTGCCTTTTGTGGGTAAGCAGCCTCTCCCCTTCTGACATCCCTGTTGCCTCGGGTTTTACAAGATTTGTTGATCTCTGCAACAATGTAGTAACGGTGAGGCCATGGACCATATTTTAGTTCTTGCAGACCAAGGGGGTCCGCGGACCAAAGGTTGGGAACCAATGAAAATGGAGGAAAGAAATAATACCACTCTATTCTTTAACTCATATCTTTTAAAGTGATGCATTTAGAGAGGAAGTGTGAATCTGAGCTTCAGGAGGGCTGTATTTTTTTTTTACTACAACACAACCCTAAATCCCCATTTGGCAAGGGCCTTCTGGGAGATGTGGACACTAAAACCAACTTTTCCAAGTTCTGCTGTAAAAAGATCTGTCCTTTTGGATCATGAAACAACTCTGGCAAAGGTTTGGATATGGAAGCTGAAAACACCCCCTGAGTTTGCCCAGCAAGGAAGGAAAATACTTTATTTATAACACAAACAACAAACTGCCATGCAGCTGTGGCTACAAGAGGACATGGTATGTAGAAATACATAAAAAGGGCAGACGAACAATGAAGCTCCTTGGCTTTCATGTGCTTCTAAGCTGTTTGTTTAATGTTTAATGCTTCCTACTATTAGGAGTAACTGAGAAGGTCACAGTGTTAAGAAGGCTTTTATTACAATATCATACAAAATTCCTTCTTCCTCAAGAATCACACAATACTAGGATGCATCTACATTGAAGAATTAATGCAGTTTGACACTGTTTTAACTCCCTTTGCTCCATGCTATGAAATCATGGGAGTTGTAGTTTTACAAGTTCTTCAGACTACTATTCCTGAGTATTGGCACCTCAGCAAACTAAAAGCCCCAGGATCCCACAACATTGAGCCATGTCAGTTAAAGCAGTGTCAAACTGTAGTAATTCTACAGTGCAGATGCATCTGTACAGTTCTGTACCAGCAAAACTATAATCTGAGATTAAATGAGGATGCGTCAAGGCTGTAAATTTTTGAGAAAATTACCACTTTGTCAGCCCAATAATTCTACTAAAGTAAATCAGAGATATACATTCACTTATATTTTTTTTGGGACCACATTATCAAATTGGCATTTGAAGGCCAAAATTTCTATTCCTGGCAAAAGTTTCTTTCCGTAAAGTGGGTATTTGTTCTATGTGGCAATATTTGTATGGGAGAGTGGAATTTTCCATTTAACCAAAACAACCTTACTGAAATTTCACCCACAAGCTCTTCTTGAATCCTTCATTTCCTCTTGAAACAATCAGGCGCCAGAGTGATAGGCTATTAGCAGCGAGCTTTCCTTTGAAGTCATTTTGCCATTCTATTTGCTGTCTTTTTACACTTTCAGAACAGAAACTGAAAAATCTAATTACCTCCCTCCGGTTTTTTTGCAATCATTTCCTCAGTATTTAACCAAACTGAAAAAAAGAAATTATTATTTGCACGGTTGGTAACAATTTGGAAACGAAGATCTAGATACAACTATATGGAATAAAACCAGGCCACAGCGTTGACACCATCTACATTGATCATTAATGCAAAAATCACAGAGCACTGATGTGCATTAAGGGCTTTTTTTACATGCTTTTATGGGAGATTGTTGTCTAGCCACCAACGTTTGAACTTAGCTTTGAACTGCATTAAATGATCAGTGTTGATGGGGCCTCTATTGATCACATCTATAGAAAATCGCCTAAGCATGAGGGTATGGATCTGTTGAACGGCTGACCCAACTATCAGATAATAATTCCTCTCTCCCAGCCCCAAATGCTGGAGAAAGGGGTCTTCTGCTTCTTTGAACATATTTAGTCAATTCTAAGATGCTATCGAGTGTAAGACACACATCAGTACTATCAACACACACACATATGTATGATCACCTGTGATTCTAAGATGCACCCCTTAGATGTCTATATGGAAAGAAATGTGCATTTTAGAATTGAAGAAACACAGCAGGTTCCCCAGTGTGGATTAAGCTCTTCCATTTTGCCACACTGGAGAAGGGGATGATTCTGTTACTCATAAGAGTTAAGGTATAGTACTTACACTGACACTGGAAAACTCAGCATATGTTTTTAGTTTGATTTTTTGACTAAAATTTCTAGACAGTACAATAGAGAAAACAGAATAAATTAGGCAGTTAAAAATTCCATTCAAACAATGGATTGAAAAGACTAACTCAGTTGGAATGCTATCTGAACATTACAGAAAGACGGGAGTATCTACCTTGCCTCAGAAAGCCCCTTCATGTCCTCACCAGGAGTGCAATTCTGATGACCTCATCCATTTTATAGTACTTCTAATTTGCGGGTTTCCCTTTCATGAGATGCCCATTTACAGCTGCCTTGGGGAACTTTTAAACAAGACCACTATATCTGATTCCATTCTATAGTATTTAGTCATCCTGTGCGCTTCCTTTGCCTGAGATTGCTTTTCTGTCCTGTTATGTAAAGACATGGCAAAATGATGCAAAAGGCCCCACATTAGGTAATTTCACCTCCATTTACTTGGAAATGGGGAAATGCAACCAGCGAGGACATGTGGAGCTCAGAATTACCAAACATAGCCAATACATCTCCCTAAAAATGGTGGGGTTTAACTTTTTTGTGTGCCCCAAATGAAACTAACTGCAAAACAACTAATTGTCTTGAAGAAGCAGAATGTGGTTGTATTTCAACTCCCAGCATATCTCACCATTAAATATGTTGTTTGGGGGTAATGGTAAAGCAATGCAAAAACCTTTATACGGCTTAGTGAGACTTGCCACTGGTGTGCACAGCAAAGTTGGAACATAAAAAGTTGTCTTGCATCAAATCAGACCTGATCTAACCTAATACTGTTGACACTGGGGGAGAACAATATAATCCCTGGTCATTTTTGCAACCCATGGAGACATTGTTGTTGCCACAATTGCTATAATCTAGCAGCTAAACAGAATTTATTTCCACTAAAAGAGTGGGTACCATGAGTTTTGGCAAACTGGATCTCCTCCTGTATCGATTCATGCTCAATATCCAATTTTAACAGCATGTAATCATAGAGTATAGTGTCTAGATCCAGGGAAGTCATGTTACTCCTATATTCTGCACTGGTCAGACCACACCTGGAATACTGTGTCCAGTTCTGGGCACCACAATTGAAGAGAGATATTGACAAGCTGGAAAGTGCCCTAAAATGATCAAGAGTCTGGAGAACAAGCCCTATGAGGAGTGGCTTAAAGAGCTGGGCATGTTCAGCCTTCAGAAAAGAAGGCTGAGAGGCGACATGATGGCCATGTATAAATATGTGAGGGGAAGTCGTAGGGAAGAGGGAGGAAGCTTGCTTTCTGCTGCCCTGGAGACTAGGGTGCGGAACAATGGCTTCAAACTACAGGAAAGGAGTTTCCACCTGAACATTAAGAAGAACTTCCTGGCTGTGAGACCTATTCAGCAGTGGAACTCTCTGCACCAGAGTGTGGTTAAGGCTACTTCTTCGGAAGCTTTTAAACAGATGCTGGGTGGCCATCTGTCGGGGGTGCTTTGAATGTGGTTTTCCTGCTTCTTGGCAGGGGTTTGGACTGAATGGCCCATGAGTTCCAACTCAAGGATTCTATGATTCTATGAATAACAAGAGGTGAAAAGCCACAAGGGGGTTGAAATTGGCCTCCAAATTCACCAAATGTGCCCAGCCCGATCTGTATTTGCTGGCAGTAATTCTACTAGGTTTTTCATAGGAGTCTTTGTCATGGGATGCTTTTGCAACCCATGGAGACATTGTTGCTGCTACAACTGATATGATACAGCAGTTAAACAGATTGTATTTCCATGAAAAGGGTGGGTAACTTGTTGTATAGTACAACTGTGTGAACCTAAATGTGAGTTTTGGCAAACTGGAGCTTTTTCTGTATCGATTCATGCTCAAAGTCTGATTTTGACAACACGTAACCACAGAGTAGCAAGAGGTAAAAAGCCACAAGGGGACTGAAATTGGCCTCCAAATTCACCAAATGCTCCCAGCCCAATCTGCATTGTCTGGCAGTAGTTCTACTAGGTTTTACATAGGAGTCTTTTTCAGCTGCGCCCGTTCCTTGGGAAGGCTGATCTGGCTACGGTCGTCCACGCTCTGGTCACATCCCGAATAGATTACTGCAACGCACTCTACGTGGGGCTGCCTTTGAAGACAGTTCGGAAGCTACAACTAGTCCAACGGGCGGCAGCCAGATTACTAACCGGAGCTACATACAGGGGAGCATACCACCCCCTGTTGTGTCAGCTCCATTGGCTGCCTGTCCAATTCCGAGCTCAATTCAAAGTGCTGGTTTTGACCTTTAAAGCTCTATATGGTTCTGGCCCAGCTTACTTGTCCGAGCGCATCGGCCTCTATGTCCCACCTCGTAATTTAAGATCATCCGGGGGGCCTGCTCTCGCTCCGCCAACCTCTCAAATGCGGTTGGCGGGGGCGAGAGGAGGGCCTTCTCGGTGGTGCCCCCCGTCTGTGGAACGCACTCCCTATTGATATTCGATCAGCTTCATCCCTCCTAACATTCAGAAAAAGAGTGAAATCCTGGCTTTGGGACCAAGCATTTGCACCCTAGCACAACACGGCACTTTAGACTGGTCAGTTGGCAAATTGGTGGTTAAGATCTAAGACTTTGGATGGAACATTGTTTTAATGGTGATGAATGTATATGATGTTTTTAATATTAACTGTATTTGAATTCTAGGTGTATTTTAATGTATTTTAATTTTAACTGTGTTTTACTATGTATTGTGTGGCATCGAATTGTTGCCGTCTGTTAGGCCGCACTGAGTCCCCCCTCGGGGGTTGAGAAGTAGCGGGGTATAAACACTGGAAATAAAACTATATATTGAGTTGTCATTGATTGTTCTTGGAACTTTGTACATGCAAAGCCTGTGTGCTATAACCAGACTACTGCCAGGCCTGGTTTTAGATGTTAAACTAGACCACAAAGGCAGAAACAAATGCGGTGTTAGATATGAGTACTTTTTCAATCCCATCTGACTCTGAAATATTCTAGAATGAAGGAAATATCAGGGCTGAGTGGTGAGTCACAAAAATGCTTCCGTCTTCTTAGTGTGCCCTGGCCCTTCCAGTAACTGGCATCTCTTGAAGGCAGGAGCAACTGGCGGTCATTTACTACCTCATTGCCCTGCAGGGGTTTAGTTGACATGAGCAGGTGCTTTTGCCTCTCCCAGGCCAGCTGGGTTATTCATGGAATAAAAATATATCAGTGTTACACACACCCTTAATAAAATACACACACTCTCAAAAGCACTATATAAAATGAACATATTAAACTTTGACTAAGTATAAACTGATTAGTCACCCTGACATCCAAAAGTACAATTTCAGGGGCTATAAGTGTAACAGAATAAATAAAAATTTGATGGTAGACACAAGGACTTTTGGGAATTTATTCATAAACCCGAGGTGTTTATGTGGCTGCTTAACAGTACTGGTGACATTTAAGTGCTCATGATGAAGACATTAAGCACCTCCCAGCTCCAAAGGTCCAAAAGGGATATAGCTTATGAGAGTTACCCTAACATATTCTAGACATTATTTTGATGACATGACTCACAACCAGAGTGTATTAAAGTGACTGGATCATACTCTGTGAAGGACTTTTCCAAGCTCTATCAAAACACAGGTTTTATTATACCATCATCCCTCCATATGTATGGGTTCTGCACCCACAGATTCAACCAACCATGCCTTGAAAATATTTGGTGGCAAAAATTCCCAAAAGGAAAACTTGATTTTTGCCTCATAAAGCCAAACTGAACAAAACAATCTTTAAAACAAAATTCAAAAGCCAAAGGGGCAACAAAATAAGAAAATTTTAATGGTGTGTCAGAAGCTCATGGTGATTGCAGATCACATGATTTTCCTTGAGGACGGGGAAATATTTTGCAGTTCAAGTATTACTACAGAAAGAATCCCTCTTTTGTGCACTCATCCTTCCAACTATATAATAGAATCATATAGTTGGAAGGAATCCCATAGAATACATAATCTGATCTCTTACCACATAGGAATATATGATGGAAACACAAAGTTGGAATCTAACTTCTGTTCAAAGACCTCCAAAGGAGGAGCGTCTACGCTCAACCATCAAAGCCTGTCCATTCTACTCTTGAACAACTCTTACCACTATGAAGTTCTTCCTAGTCTTTAGATGGAATCATTGTTCTTGCAATCTAAATCCTTTAGTTTGTGTCCATGTCCCATGTCCTTAATCTCTCAAAGTGATTTCCTACACTCTTTCCTAGATTGAGGCAAATAACTTTGCCCAAACTGGCTAAGAATGTTTTGTACTTCTTTTGGAAAGCTGAATTGATAGTTTGGTGATGTGTCTAAAGTTTCTAAACCAATCCGAAAAGATTAGGTCCTGCTATCCTGTAAGTACATTTTGTGATCACTAATGGGATGAAAACTTGTGTAGTTTGATTGTTTAATTCAAGTGTTTATACAAAACAGTCTGTTATATCTGCATATGTCCACCACAGAACTTAAAAGATACACCTATCTGCACTTTTTTTGTTTTATTAATTTTAAAACATCCTCATAACTATAAACAATGGAATGGCAAAATTGTATATTGGCACCAGTTGGGCTTCCCTAAAACAGATCTCTGAGCATAAATTCCACCACTTGCTGATATGCAGATCCTTCTAATGCCAAGCTTCTTGCGACCAATCAATTCCCACTACTAAAAAGGACAAGAAAAGGGGGAAAAAGAGAAAGGTTTGCATGTTTATTTGCCCCAGACCCTTAGGCGGAATGCTGGGATTCCTGAAAATACAATAATCTTGGCTATCTTGATTAAAAATATTTTCCTTGCGTCATCGGAGGTCGAATGCTACAGTACTTAAAAAGTAATATTCCAAAAGCATTATAGCTAAGACTGAATTGAGAAAAAGGTCACCAAGTAAATGATGCTGATTCTAACCTGGAACCTTTTTGCATCAATGTAAGCTCAGTACTTCAAACTCTCCACTGAGACCGAAGCTCTGATAAAATGTTTCCATTACTCATTGGAAGGTGATCAAAGATTGGAACAGGTAGACTTCCTTAGGGAAAAAATTCTGAATAATTGGAGCCAAGGCTGAGAAGGCATTGTCCACCCAGTTTATCACAATATCTTGGGGGGAAACAGTGCTGAGCGCAGTGTACATTTGAGGTGTTATATTTTTGATATTCTGGCCTCAAGCCTTGTAAGATTTCAAAAGGTCAATACTAAGCCCAGAAATCAAGAAGTAATCAATGAATATGGCTTCATACAAGAATTATTTATATGATCTAATTTACTAACTAGCCCAAAACTTCTGATCTATCCCCAATATTCATTTCCATATGAAAAATGGAAATTAATATTGGGGATAGATCAGAAGAGGGATCCTCCATATGAGGAGCCCTCAGTGGTACAATGAGTTAAACCCTCACTGTAGGGTCACTCCCATGAGCATCACTCCCCAGAGTTGGACATGACTGAACTTAATGTCAGGGGAAACCTTTACCATTTTTTTACAGTTACATCATTATTTAAAATCTGATATACAGATCCAGATTTTAAAAAATCCCCAAATATAAACACTAGAATGTACAGAAAAGAGGAGGGGGAAGAAAAAGAATGGACCACTTCTATTAAGAGATAAACCTTAAACTTTCTTAACGGTAAGAAAAGAGTGTTTCCAGGGGGTTTGAAAGAGGCCATGGTAAGGCCGCTACTGAAGAAACCGAATTTAGATCCTTCGGTTCCCTCCAATTACCTCTCTAATTTGTTGTTTCTGGGCAAGGTGATTGAGAGGGCAGTAGAGGATCAGCTGCAACAGTTCTTAGACGACACAGCTAGACTCGATCCCTTCCAGTCCGGTTTCCGTATTGGGCATGGGATGGAGACCGTGCTTGTCTCTATTATAGACCGAATCCGCTGCCAGCTTGACCAGGAGGGGTCAGTGCTACTTTTGTTGTTAGATCTCACAGCAGCCTTTGACATGGTAGATCATGCACTACTGACCCACCGTTTAGCCATGACGGGAGTTATGGGGACTGCCCTTAAATGGGTGGCCTCCTTTCTCCAAGATCAGGGACAATGTGTGGAGGGGGGAGGGGTGGTTTCTGGAAGACTCCCTTTAAGTTGCGGGGTCCCCCAGGGTGCCATCCTTTCCCCTCTATTGTTTAATATCTATGTGTGTCTGCTGGCCCAACTGGTTCGCGACTTTGGTCTGGAGTGCCATCAGTACGCTGATGACACCCAGCTGGTGCTGAGAATGGATGGCAGGCCGGATACCATACCTGATTGTTTCCATCAATGCCTAGAAGCGACTGGATGGCTGCGTGCCAGCCGGTTGAAGGTGAATCTGTCGAAGACGGAGATCCTATGGCTGGGTCGCCCTGGGTTGGATGGATGCCGGCTGCCTACCCTGGATGGCAAGCTCTTAAGCCCATCGTCTTCAGTAAGAAGCCTGGGGGTCAAATTGGACCTGCTGCTATCAATGGAGATGCAAATCTCCACGATATGCAGGACCGCGTTCTTCCATCTACGATAGGCTAGGTGGCTGGCTCCCTACCTGCCCAGGAGAGACCTGGCTACGGTGATCCAGGCAACAGTCATCTCGAGACTGGACTACTGTAATGCCCTCTACATTGGCCTTCCTTTATCATCAATCCGGAAACTCAAGCTAGTGCAGAATGCTGCTGCTCGACTGCTGGTGGGAGCACCTGCACAAGAGCACATTACACCTATTCTGCAGCAACTGCACTGGCTACCAACAGAGTACCGGATTGTTTTCAAGGTGTTGGTGTTGACCTTTAAGGCCTTGTATGGTCTAGGGTCAGTGTATCTGAGGGACCGCCTTACCCCATATGTTCCCTTGAGATCACTACGCTCGGAAGAGCAAAATCTCTTAGTAGTTCCATCTATTAATTCCTGCTGTCTGCCTACAACCAGATCAAGAGCCTTTTCCGTAGCGGCCCCGTCGCTGTGGAACTCAATGCCAGATGAAGTCCGTGCCATTAAGGAACTGGCCCCGTTTCGGAGAGCCTGTAAGATGACCCTTTTCAGGCAGGCCTTTAATCTAAATGGCTCCTGAGAAAGTTGCCCAAATCCTTGAGTCCTATTTAGATTGTTGTTTTTATGCTCTGTTTTATATTGTTGCTGTTATTAAATTGAAATGTTGCTGTTTTACTAATTGATTTTATGTAAACCGGACCGAGCCTGCTGGAAGGAGCGGTATATAAAAATGAACAATAAATAAATAAATCATTCCTCACACCCTTACCTGGGAGAAAGTTCAAGTGAACATAGTGTCCTTGCATTCAGATAAACATACATAAAACTAGGCCATAAATAAGGGCACAATAACATGCTTATGTAATTTGCGGGTGGTATGGAGACTGCTTAGCAAAAGAGATTATATTCTATGTAGATAATAACATTGCACAGAATAATCTGGAGTAACACAATGTACTTCTGCTATGGAAGCTGAACAGCTTTGGTTTTTGGGGGCATATGCTATGATTGGAAGACAATGTATCTGGTCTAAGCTTCCTTAAGAAAGATTAGGCTACAGTAGAGTCTTGCTTATCCAACATAAACGGGCTGGCAGAATGTTGGATAAGAAGAAGCCTATTAAATGTCAAAACTCATTATGATTTTACAAATTAAGCACCAAAACATCATGTTTTACAACAAATCAACAGAAAAAGCAGCTCAATACACGATAACTTTATATAGTAATTACTGTATTTACTAACTAAACACCAAAACATCGCAATGTATTGAAACAGATGTGGATCTGGGCGGGAGGCAGACTGGGTTGGATAATACAGAACGTTGGGTGAGCAAAGGTTGGATAAGCAAGACTCTACTGTATAAGTATGGCAGACTCCTCATAACCCCCCGGAAAGTAAGGTTAGTTTAAGGGGAACAGAGCAGACCTCATGGCAAATCTCTCTTCTTCCAATGCTTCACTATTGCTCTCATGTTGGAGGCAACCATGTCCCTCTTCTTAATGGTAGGGCTTGCCGGGCTATGACCCCTCCTCAAAGACTGATGCCCACAAGTGAAGCTCTCGGTTAAAATAATCAGAAGGGTTTTCAGAACTGAGAAAATACAAGAGACCAATATCCATTACACCCGCATACAAATCTGCTCTTCTGTATAAAAATGTGCAGATTTGAAAAATGATTCCAAACATTGTTTTGCTGAATCCCTGAGCCTGTAAAAAGCAGAAGCAAAATAGCTGAAAGAATTATCTTATTTTGAAGAGGTTTGTTTGGTAAATGCCTAGGATTGGCCTTTAAAAAAGTATGTAGAATAGTTTTCCCAATAGTATGATATAGTTTTAAGTGTCTGGCCAAAAGGTCATCTGTTTATGAAACTGTTGTATTTTTAATCTTTAAAAGTTATTTCACCTTTATGTGAAAATAGATCTTTTCTGATCTTGAGGTTTAGTTCTCGTCACAGCTGGGATGGGAGAACACCAACTAATACCAGTTTCCTTGCCTAAGAAACCCACCAGGTAACTTGAAGGCACGTACACATAAACTAACAACAAACAAAATTCTATCAAAATTAGACTGCAATCAACTTCCTAAAGATGAAGTAAAGCAAAGATTGATATGAACTAAATGTTACTTTATAAACTATATATTTTTACATAAATTAATTTGCATATGAAAACAAAGTTTCAATAAAAAGGTGCACAGCATGGCATCTTGATCAAATCAGCAAATCTTCCTTTTTAAAATTAAGAGCTCTATTCCTAACATCACTCAACCAAAAGCATTTTATTGGTGTCTTGGTTTTCAGGCCTATTCCTGGGGTTATTTGAGGTCCTGATTCAGAAAATTGCATTGGATATAGACTGCATCAGCTGTAGTTTCTTAGATATGATTATGATCATTTTCTATGGGCGAGGCAGACTAGTAGATGGCATACGTATCTCAAAAACTAAAGTTGATAGGAGAAAACTGGTGCCATTTTTAGAATCAGCGGGTCAAATACAGGCAGTCTCCGAGTTACAAACATCTGACTTACAAACACCTCATAGTTAAGAATGGGGATGACACAACAGGAAGTGAGAGAAAACTACCCCTTAGAAGGGAAAATAACTCCTGAGAGAGTTCTCCCGGGGAAAAGATATCTCCACTGAAGCGTTCTCATCGATCCTGTACATACAATCTGGACGCAGATGATGTTCAGCTCTATTACTCTTTTCCACCTGCTACTAAGGAGGCTGTTCAGGTCCTGAACCAGTGCTTGGCAGCTATGACTGTCTGGATGAGGGTGAACAAATTGAAACTGAATCCAGACAAGACAAAGCTGAACAGGGTATAGGGTTATAGCCTGTGCTGGATGGGGTTAAACTCCCTCTGAAGGTTCAGGTTCTCAGCTTGGGAGTTCTCCAGGATTCATTGTTGAGCCTGGAACCCCAGGTTTCGGTGGTGGCCAGGGGAATTTTCGCACTATTAAAACTTGTGCACCAGTTGTGCCCATAACCTTGGGAAATCTGACTTGGTCACGGTGGTCCGTGCTCTTGTTTTATCCCATATAGATTACTGCAATACGTTCTACCATTGCCTTTGAAGACTTTCCTTCTCAGTGGTGGCTCCTCGTCTTTGGAACTCCCTCCCCAATTAAATCAGGTCAGCGTCCTCCCTCCTGTCTTTCAGGAAATGCTTAAGACATGGCTGTGGGACCAAGCATTCAACCAGTAAATAGTGCAATAAGGACAACGGACTAATGAAATTGACAGTTGGACAGGCCTTGGTCTATGAACTGGATAACATGATTTTAATTGATGTTTTAATAATGAATGTTTAATTGTATGGTTTTAATTCTATTTGTTTATTTTTATATTTATATGTATTGGCATCAAATCGCTGCCTGCTATAAGGCCTCTCTGAGCCCACTTTTAGGGTGAGAAGGGCAGGATGCAAATACGTGAAATAAATAATAAATCCTTGTTTCCACAGACAGCCACGTTTTTCAAAGTCCAATTATCACAAGGACAGAAAATGAGGTGAAAACTTCTGAACAGGGGCACAGACAGCCAAACAAACTCCACAGGGGTACTAACCATTACACACACACACACTTTTCTGGAAACACATTTTTAAAATGTACCTGTTCAGACTTATATACAAATTCAACTTAAGAACAAACCTACAGAACCCACCATTTCCATAACTTGGGAACTGCATGTATACACAGAAAAAACTCTAATATTTGAGGAGCTAAAACATGGCTTGGCTAGTGAGCATTTCAAGCACATTTGTTAAAGGAAAGCAATCAATATTTTTTTAAGTCTCCTTCATAGAAAGATACTCAATCCAATTCACCTCCAATTCTTAGTTCCTACAGTTTAATCAATGTGTTTTATGTAAGTGTTAACTAGTTAAGCAACTGATTCAATGGGTCTGCTCTAGGTGGCACTAGTAATTGGATTTATGCAACAGTTATTTTCTCTTTTACTTATTAGCATCCCTTTCACCTTCTCAGTTTGAAAAGTAAACTGATCAAAAGCCTCTCCCATTGTTTCCCCACAGGTGATAAAAGAAGGCAATTACATGTTGTTGACTGAATATGTCGAGTAGTGTTAAGTATATTAGGCCATTACACTTACCTGCTCTTGCCACCAAGGACACTCTGTATCAGGTTTGCATAAGAGATTAGAAGGGCCCAATAACCAGTGCCAAACCTATCACCAACTCAACCTGTGATTAATTAGGAATGTGACTAAAGCTCAAGCGCAATGGCAACCAGGCTAAATGGCAGGGGGAAATACACCTTTTGTGATAGGTATGTAGATTTTCCACTTGAAAAAACTCTTAATCTTGCCAATTATGGAGTCATCTTGTAACCAAAACCAATTTAATTGGTGAGAAATGTGTTCTTTCCTCCGTCTCTCTCAATCTTCTCCTTGTGCTTCAGGCTCTTGTTGCGTTAGTTTTTCCAAGATGACTCACTTCATTTTGGAGAAGTACATTTGACTCCACCTTCCCATGCAATCAATCCTATTCTTTATTCTACTGTGGGATGTTGGCACCATGGACGATGTTACATAACTAATGTTTTTGAGAAATAAATTCTTCAAGAGAATGGCAACAAAGGCTCCTGTGATGTACATTTTCAGGATTGTGCAATCTCCAAGAGGGGTTGTTGTGTCTATCCGTCAGCCCTGCTCTGCAGTCTGGTGCTTTTCCAACACTTTGAAACTGGGTGCATGAGTGCTAAAAGGTTGAAATGTATCTCCAATCTGTAAAGCTTGGGAAAGTTGTCTTTTTAAAGGCATTAAGTCACAGATGTTCCCAGGCTGCATAAGAATTATAGCAAGTATATAAACTCCCTTGTTGAAACAGTTTTTCTGCCAAAAATTCAAAGTGCTGGTTATGAATTATACAGTACTATATGGTTTAGATCCAGAAAGCTCATATCTCCTCATATAAGACTTCTTGAGTGTTTAGTTTTCAGGGGAAGGCTTCCTCTCCATCCTACCTTCACAAGTTTGTTTGGTGAAGACAGAGGACAGAGATTTCTCGGTGGCTGTTCCTATGCTAAGAAACTCCTTTCTTTTCTCTTTTTGCTGGAGAGCAGACTTTTCTTTTTAAACACATCTTCTTTTACTGAGTGGAGGATGTGTAATGGGTGGTTCTAAACCTTTTTTTGACCAGGCACCACTTGACCAAGAACCACTCTCCAACATTATTACCAGAAGGGTTACAAATCAGTTTTTGGTCAACTTTAGATTCGGTTTGGTTATTTGGACTCCTGATTCAGAAAACCTCATTGGATAGATTACATCAGCTCTAGTTTCTGATGCAGAACATATGCCATCCAGTAATCACAATCTGCTCGTCCACAGAAAACCATATTTAATTATCTAGAGCTGATGTGGTAGTAGTAATCTTTCATGGGTGGTCAGCCTCTCCCCTCCTGACATCCCTGTTGCCTCGGCATGTCACACACCGGCCGTGAACCAGGGCCCTTTAAATATTCACACAACCACAGCTGGAAATAACAGTCTATTTATTGAAGTAAACAATGTCCAAAAAAATAACAGTAAACATGAAAATAGCCAAGGCAAAAAGCATTCGAGAAAATCTCAGGAAATGTTCCCAAAGCCTCAGGCTAATTAAGTTGTAAGGACTCTGAATATAAATCCACTAAAAAACAACAGAACTTAAAACTAGGATAGTCCCAAAAAAGGCAAGCTCAAAGATCTGTCATAAATGACCAAAAAATCATGAAATCAGGAGTTCATGGAACTGCTTGCAGTAGAATCGAAAGTTGACCAGGAACTGAATTTCAACCTTTTCAGGGCTAATAACAAGATCTCAACATTCTAACATTTCCCTCCCTTTTCCCTGGGAAAGTAACAGCTGTGGCTAGAATCAGCAAACCAGGTGTCTCAATTCCCACCCACTGGACTCTCAGAAAAACTAAATTCCCTTAACTGCTTTTCCAGAGTTTCATCACCTTGGCCCTGCACTGAAAATCACACAGATCCCTGCACACCACCACAACCCACAACCCCTGAAGCCACAGAAGCCACAGACCCAACATGGCACTATAAGAGGGTTTTGTGAGACCATCACTCTTGTTGCCATGTGATTTTGAGGCAACGGTGTAATGGTGAGGCCGCAGACTATACTTTCGTTCTTGGGGACCACTGGTGGTCCATGGACCCCAGGTTGGGAACCACTGTTTTTATGTATAGTAACTACTAGCATAAATAATCAGTGTTGCCTGGTGTTAGAGGGTCTGCTGCCTCCCTGCTTTGCCTTTTTCCTCTTCCCCGCTTATACCTTCTTCCCTTCCCTTTCTCTCCATCCATCCCTTCCTTCCTTCCCTTATTTTAAGAAATGGAAGGCTCTTCCTACTGAGGAGAACAGAAAGGAACACAAGCTCTGGCAAACTAAATGCAAAGCAACCGTCAGGAAAGCCAAGAGAGATTTTGAGGCACATATAGCTAAGAACATTAAAAAAATAGCAAAAACTTCTTTAAGTACATCAGAAGCAGGAACCCAACTAGAAAAGCAGTTGGGCCACTTGACGAAAAATGGTAAGAAAGGGACGATAAGTGAAGACAAGGAGATTGCTGAGCGGCTAAACGACTTCTTTGCCTCCGTTTTCACACAGGAGGACAGACAACATATGCCTGCAGCTGAGTCAGTTTTTTTCAGGGAGGGAATTAAATGAATTAAACCAGATAGAGATAAACAAGGAAGATGTTCTCACATGCCTTACTAAACTAAATGTCAACAAATCACCAGGGCCAGATGGCATCCACCCCAGAGTTCTTAAGGAACTCAAGTGTGAAATTGCTGAAATTCTAGCCAAAATATATAACCTTTCTCTAAGATCAGGCACTGTACCCGAGGACTGGAGGGAGGCAAATGTAACTCCGATCTTCAAGAAAGGATCCAGGGGTGATCCAGGAAATTATAGGCCAGTTAGTCTAACCTCAGTTCCAGGCAAAGTGATGGAAACCATTATTAAAGAAAAATTACTAAGCACATAGAAGAACAGGCATTGCTGAAGGAAAATCAACATGGTTTCTGCAAAGGCAAATCATGTCTTACTAACTTGATAGAATTCTTTGAGGGTGTAAATAAACACATAGATAAAGGGGACCCAGTCGATATTGTTTACCTTGACTTTCAAAAGGCTTTTGACAAAGTCCCTCACCAAAGGCTCCTAAATAAGCTCTTCAGCCATGGAATCAGGGGACAGGTCTTGTCCTGGATTGGAACCTGGCTAAACTGTAGGAAACAAAGGGTGGTAATAAATGGACACTTCTCTGGGTGGAAAGAGGTGAGAAGTGGCGTACCCCAAGGTTCAGTTTTAGGACCGTTACTTTTAATTTATTCATAAACGATCTGGATGTAGATGTAAATTGTGAGGTAGCAAAGTTTGCAGATGACACTAAACTGTTCAGGGTAGTTAAAAATGAAACTGACTGTAAAGAGCTCCAGAAAGATCTCTCGAAATTGAGTGAATGGGCAACAAAGTGGCAAATGCATTTTAACCTAAACAAGTGTAAAGTCATGCACATCGGGCAAAGAACCCCAAATACACTTATCAACTGATGGGATCAAAGCTTTCTGAGACAAACCAGGAAAGGGATCTTGGGGTTTTGGTGGACAGCTCAATGAAGATGTCAACCCAATGCGCTGCAGCAGTGAAAAAGCAAATTCTATGCTTGGCATGATCAGGAAGGGAATCGAAAAATAGGTCGGCAAATGTTGTATTGCCTCTCTACAAATCTATGGTGAGGCCACATCTGGAGTACTGTGTACAATTCTGGTCACCGCACCTCAAAAAGGATATAACGGAACTGGAAAAGGTACAAAGAAGGGCAACAAATATGATCCAAGGGATGGAGCAGCTCCCTTATGAAATCAGGTTGCAACGCCTTGGTCTTTTCAGCCTTGAAAGACGGCGTTTAAGAGGTGACTTGATCGAAGTGTATAAAATCATGCATGGGATAGAAAAGGTGAACAAAGAAAAATATTTTCTCTGTCACACAATACTAGGACTAGGGGGCACTCCCTAAAGCTCCAAGGTAGGAAAGTCAGGACTAATAAAGGGAAATATTTCTTCACCCAGAGGGTCATTGGGTTATGGAACTCACTTCCAGAGGAGGTTGTGACAGCTGTCAGCCTGGACAGCTTCAAGGCAGGATTAGACAGATTCATGGATACCAAAGGAATCAGTAGCTACTGAAATGGACATCCAAGTGCCACCTCTGTGTTGATGGAGGCAGGCAGGATTTTCCCCGGGTACTGGTTGTGGGGGGGTCGGGAGCAGGTGAGGGTTTTGCCCTCCTTTCTGCTAGAGATCCCTGTGTACAACTAGTGGGCCACTGTGTGACACAGAATGCTGGACTAGATGGGCTGAGGCCCGATTCAGCATGGCTCTTCTTATGTTCTTATGTATTTTTGTTTATTCCTCTCTCCCTCCCTTCCTTCTCCTTTCCCTTCTTTCTATCTTCCTTCCTTCACTTCCTTCTTCCTTAACCTTTCTCCTTTCTCTAGCTCTACGTCACAATGTTCTCAATAGCAACATTGCTTTCTTGGTGGCTCTTTCCTTCCTTTCTCCCTTCCCCTCACATGCATGTCACCTTTCTTTCCTAGTGACACAGAGGGCCACTTAACCTAGTAACAGCTAATCCGGTGACATTATAGAGGACCACTTCAATAGCCTTTGTGGTACAAAGAGTCAGACATACTTTGATTGTTATATAAATAGATAGACAGGTATTTATATATATAGACAGAACCCTAAACAGTTCTAACCCAGTGGGTTGTTGTAGGTTCAATTGGCCACCTTGATTAGCACTTGATGACCCGGCAGTTTTTCGGTGTGGCTTGTTAGTGCCTGGAGGAATCTTTTGTTGGGAGATGATTAGCTGTCCCTGATTGTTTCCTCTCTGGAGTTTCCCTGTGTTTGAATGTTGTTTTGCTGTTATGATTTTCGTTTTTTTTAAATACTGGTAGTCAGATTTTGTTCCTCCTTTCTGTTGAAATTGTCCAAATGCTTATGGATTTCAATAGCTTCTCTGTGTAGTCTGAAATGGTGGTTGTTGGAGTGGTCCAGCATTTCTTTTTTCTCAAATAATATGCTGTGTCCAGGGTGGTTCATCAAGTGCTCTGCTATGGCTGACTTCTCTGGTTGAAGTAGTCTGCAGTGCCTTTCATGTTCCTTGATTTGTGTTTGGGCAATGTTGCGTTTGGTGGTCCCTATGTAGATTTGTCCACAGCTGCATGGTATATGGTAGACACTCGCAGAAGTGAGAGGATCCCTCTTGTCCTTTGCTGAACGTAGTATTTGTTGGATTTTCTTAGTGGGTCTGTAGATAGTTTGTATGTTGTGACCCAGTTCTGGCCCAGCTTATCTATCTGAATATATCTCCATCTATGAACCACCGGTGAGTTTAAGATCATCTGGGGATGCCCTGCTCTCAGCCCTGCCTTCCTCGCAGACAGGGCCTTCTCATTGGTGGCCCCTTGGCTGTGGAACACCCCAGGAATTTTAGATCAACCCCTTCCCTCCTGACCTTCCACAACAGAGTGAAAATGTGGCTTTTGTGAGAACTTGTGCAATAGATAGACTTGGAACAATGTGCCATGACCACTGGAACGGTCTGGATTACAATAGTGGATTACGTGTTTAACTCTGAATCTATTGTTTTAAAATGTTTTAATTTTTTAATGTACTTTTAAATTCTATTTTAATATGAATTAAGGTGTACATTGTGTTTTACAGCATCCAATCGTTGCCTGTATGTAAAGCCGCCTTGAGTCCCCTCCGAGGTGAGAAAGATGGGTTAGAAATGTTGTAAATAAATAAATAAAGTGTTTTAATTATTTTTACATTAATCTTCTAATTGGATGGGTGTAATGTTTAATGTTTTTGGAACTTCTGTACCACTTGTTTTAACTTGCACTGTAAGATGCTTTGATTTTTGTGTTGGGAGAGAAATGTGATCTAAATCAAATAAAGGAGCAAGCACTGCCACTCATCCTGCAATGAGGTTCTGGGATTTCTACCACTCTAAAAAAAATGCTTAAAATTCTAAGCTATGCAAGTTTTCTTTAAAAAAAACCTCCACCTGGATGGGAAAAATGTGACCAAGGACAGTACACTAATACACTCCAGAATCCCAAGTGCCTAGAGCAGTGTTTTTCAACCTTTTTTTGAGTTGCAGCACATTTTTTACATTTACAAAATCCTGGGGCACACCACCAACCAAAATGACACAAAATGACACTCTAACACAGTAATACATATAGTTAATATGTTTTTAAATGTATTTATACACTCAGTGTGAAATCTGGGCCTGTTTCGATGAACACAACATAGATATCATGGCAGGAATGGCAGAAAGACACAAACTTCCCACACAGAACCCATAACCAAGAGAAAATACTATAAGTGTTTGGTGAGCATTGACCTTGAGTTTTGGAGTTGTAGTTCACCTATATCCAGAGAGAACTGTGGACTCAAACAATGTTGGATCAGGACCAAACTTGGCATGAATACTCAATATGCCCAAATGTGAACACAGATGGAGTTTGGGGAAAATAGACCTTGACATTTGGGAGTTACAGTTTCTGGGATTAATAGTTAACACACAATCAAAGAGCATCCTGAACTCTTGCAACAATGGAATTGAACCAAACTTGGCATATTGAACTCTCATTACCAACAGAAAGTACTGAAAGGGTTTGCTTGGGAATTGACCTTGAGTTTGGAAGTTGTAGTTCACCTACACCCAGAGAGCACTGTGGACTTAAACAATGTTATGTTATGTTGTTGTTTATTTTCTATCCAGAATCACAATGTTGGAAGGAGGCTCACCACTTTAAGGTCCCTAAAACAGGCATGGGAAAACCTTGGCCCTCTGGTTGCTTTGGACTTCAACTCCCACCATTCCTAACAGCCTGAGGCCCTTTCCTGTTTAAATGGCTGAGGGGGGGGGGAGGAAAAGAGCCTGAGGCTGCTAGGAATGATGGGAGTTGGAGTCCAAAACACCTGGAAGGTCTAAGTTTGCCCATGCCAGCTTTTGACAGAGACCTCTTCCTCCCCCTTCCCCTTCGCGCCCTTTCCCCCCTCCTGCCGAAAACACTTTTTCTTCTACACTGCCACTTCTGCCACCATTTTGATCCGAGGAGGCAGCGTGAACGTGTTCAGGAGGGGAGGGGGGAGGAAGACGTGACCCGTGCGGGCGCTACAGCGCAGACTTGCCCCAGAGCAAAGCAAAGCGAGCAGAGCGAGGCAGGGAACAAGGGACAAGGGAGAAGAAAAAGTGGAGTGGAGGAGGGGGAAGAAAAATTGGAGGTTCCAATTTCCCACGGCACACCTGAAGAAAGCTCACGGCACACTAGTGTGCCACGGCACACTGGCTGGGAAACACTGGCCTAGAGTATAATACAACCTATCTGTCCTAGCAGTTAATGGTAGTAACTACTCCTGAATATGCCCACAATTTCTACATCATATAAACAAGGCGTAGCTGTGCGTGTCTTTCTGAGTTTCTAGAAATAAACTACAGCAACAAACACATTCTCCACCTTATTAATGATTGCTACAGGACTGTGTGATGAATAAACTCCTCACAGTTGGAACACAAAGCCATATAAGTCAGGCTGGGAAGCAGAGCGTTGGCATAAAAACAGGCTTCTCTTTGGAAATCTCCAGGCATACCCAAAAGGTAACACGGTGCATGCCCTGGCAGATACTGCGGTAGTTTTCTCTACAATCACAAAAAAGCTATTGTGAGATCTCTGGCACAAGACGCTGGGAGTCATTTCCAATACATTTGTCTCCAGTAAATTCTAGGCATGGGTAGATACTGATAGGACACAACAGCTGCCAGTTCACTTCAGAAACTGATTATACAATGGAAGTTAATTTCTATGTTCTGTGGAGAATTAATAGGTTCGATGTACCTTGGTTTCAGTGAGAAAGTAGTGGGACCAACAACATGACTGAAGGACCTCATTCCACCCTCATTGTAAACCAAACCAGACTAGACCAGCCCCAAAGTGTGATATTACTTGTTATTGATTGCTTCCATGCTCTATTATTTCTAGCAAATGTAAAGCGATAGTGGCAAGAGGACACAGTTCTCTTATTTCTATTCTTAAATTATTAATTCAAATGTAAAGAACGTTTAGCAGTCCACTGGATCAAGTATTATATATAATGAGATCTGAGGCGAAATGCAGCTTTTTGAACAAGGGCTGCATGGGATGAAATTGAATCTCTTGTCATGCAAATTGCTCATTATATACCTGTTAACAGTGGCAGCGCAGTGAACTTAGATATTAATACAGCACAACAACAGAACAACTTGCTAGACTATTGTTTGAATAACATCCTCTAGAGAGGTACATCTACACTGCAGAATTAATGCAGTTTGACAACACTTTAACTGCCATGGCTCAGTGCTATTGAATGATTAGAGATGTAGTTTTACTCTTTCTTTTTTTTTGCCTTCTCTGCCAAATAGTGCTGGTGCCTCACCAAAGAACAGCTATTTGTTTATTTATTTATTTACTTACTTACTTACAGTATGTATACCCTGTCTTTCTCATCCTGAAGGGAACTCAGAGTGGCTTCCAGAACACATATACAACAAACATTCAATGCCTGATTATACAATTAACAAGGTCAGACAACACAGACAGAGGTAAAGGAAGTTTTCCCATCTTATTTCCGGCATCCTGGAGGCTGTGCTCAACTCCAGCCACAGGGGGGGATATTGTCGCTCTATCTTCCATGCCAAGGAGTTTCCTCCCGATTGATGTCCTTAAGGGCATCTTTATTACCTCCCCACTAAAAGCAATACCTATTATTTATCTACTCGCATTTCTGCTTTCGACCTGCTAGATGGGCAGGTGAGCCAAGGCTAACAGCAGGTGCTCAACCCGACCCAGGATCGAACTCCCAACCTTTCAAGTGCTAGGATTTTTCCACAGCACAGCCCGGGCCCCAGATAATATATTTAGGTAATAAGTTTTGAAGATGTTTTAATTTTCCCAGACATGAAAATAAACTGTTTTTTAATGTTAGTGTAGTTTATTCATTTACTTATTTATCAATGACTAAGTTCTTGTTAGAACTTGGAAGACAGGCGATCCAAGTGTTGCTGTAGGCTATATTCAGGAGAAAGCACTGTCAAACTACATTTGTCTTTTCTTCCCTTGAGAAAATTCAATGAAATCCATGTGATCAGCCAAGCTCAACAGGCAACATGCAGGTATATATGACTCACTACTACTATTTAGTAGTTTTTATTAATAAAAATATATGTTGCAGGTGTTTTGATTGTGCTTTTTCTGCATGTCAGGGGTTGGACTATATGGCCCATGTGGTCTCTCCAACTCTATTATTCTATGAAGTACTGTATATTGTTTGAAGTATTCATTTACTATTGTAAGAAATTTTTGGAATTTCATTCAAGCTGAAAATCAGGGCCATAAATATTCAAATCTGGTGTTCGCTTTATTTGTTGCTTTTTAGCAATGCTTTTTTGGATTATGTGTAAAACTGCAAAATTTATATCTGTGCTAGCTGAGGTATGAACAAACCTTGGCCTAACAAGATACAATCAACTGTATTCCTTCAACAGTGTCTGAATATATCTAAGGTTACTTGGTGTCCAGATTCCTCTACAAAGTCCTAAACTGCTGGTCATCATGCTGAAGAGGCTCCCCTGGATTCTTGAAGGTTATACCTACTTCGGCAAGTTCTACCAAACTGGAAATGCTTTGCAGTGGTGGCAGATGGAGTGCATATCTTTTGATCTGCAAAACTATGTACAAATAGATCCATCTCCAAAAGATTTTCCAGTAACAAATTAGTCACCTCAACTATGCTCCATTGTTCCTGGAGACTAGGACTTGGAGTAAAGAATTCAAATTACAGGAAAGGAGATTCCACCTGAACATTAGGAAGAACTTCCTGACTGTGAGAGCTGTGCAGCAGTTGAACTCTCTGCCTTGGAGTGTGGTGGAAGCTCCTTCCTTTGAGGTGGCCATCTATTGGGGTTGCTTTGTTTGTGCCTTTTCAGTATGGCAGGAGCTTAGACTGGATGGTCCATGTGGTCTCTTCCAACTCTATTATTCTATGACTCTATGACCTCAACAATGGTGTGAAATAGCTGTGAATGGCACTGGTGGTGTCACTCAACTTTCAAGACAGTCACAATTACTGATTTGAATTTTTAATATCCCTTTTCATGTGGAAAGAGTGAGGTAAACAAAATTTATTTCTTCCCAATAAGTAACAAATTTCAGTCAATAGGATCCAAATCCTTTGGGAAACCATGGAAGGAACCCTCTAAGACATTTTGCTGACTCAGGTAGAGCAGCAAATGCCACCTCCTCATCCACTCAAGTCAAATCACTTAATATGTAAAGCCTGCTTAATTACTTTGGTACCTGAGCCTGACTATCTCATAAACACTTTGTCCTGACAGCAGAAAATCAATAACAAAAATTTAATCAACCAAGATTTACCTATCCTGGCATAATGGAAAGAATTGACTGCCTAAGGCAGTCCCTTCCCCTTGCCTAATTCTAGAGCTGGTTCTGGACATTGACCAGCAATGGCTGGAAGATGTTACATACAAACACACAGTGCTGCCGCCACCTTCTCCTTTGGATTTTCTATTGCCAAGACCGTATGTTTCCAAGATATCATTGGGTACTGGAATTGAAGGTTACATGCTTAGGAGCTGCCCTGGAAATTAAAGGGAGAGGAACAAAAAGAAAGGCAATGCTAAAGACCTAGAGCAGGGGTCGGGAACCTTTTTGACTCAGAGAGCCATAAAAACAAAATATTTGGAAATTTATTTCAGTGAGAGCCATATGATATATATAATATATTTTAAGACTGAATTCAACTAAATGTGAGTAAATACGTACATACTATGAGAAAAGGATTCCCCTGGCAGAATGACGGGACACTTCAGACCTGGCTCTGCAAAAGGCATGCTCAGGACTCTGGAAAGGAAGAGAAGACGGAAGGGGGAAAGAAAGAAAGAAGAAATAAAGGAGAGGGGGAGAGAATGAAAGAAAAGAAGAACGAACTATGGAAAAGGAAGGAAAGAAAAGCAGGAGAGAGACAAGGAGGGGAAAAGAAAGAAGGAAATGGGAAGGGAGGAAAGGAAAGGGTGGGGGAAAAGAAAGGGAGTGATGAAAAGTAAATAATGAAGGGAAAAGAAGAAAAGAAAGAAGGGGGAGAGAGAGAGGGGGAAGTGAAAAGAAAGGAAGGAGAAGGAAAGGAAGACTTGGGGGGGAAAGAATAGAAGCGGAAGAAAGGAAGAGAGGGAGGGAGAATGGAGGAAAGAAGGAAGGAGAGAAGGAGAAGGTAAGGGTGAAGGGGAGGAAGGAAGGAAGGAAGAGGGAGAATGGAGGAAAGAAGAAAGGGGAGAGAGGGAGGGAAAAGGAAGAAGAGAAGGAAAGAATGGAAGAGGAAGGAAGGAACGAAGAGGGAGGGAGGAAAGAAGGTAGGGAGAGAGGGAGGAGAAAGAATAAAAGAAAAAGAGAAGAAAAAAGAAAGGAAGAGAAAGGAAAGAAGAAAGGGGAGGAGGATGCGGGGCCAAGGCGGACCTTGGTGTCGACGTCGGCAAGGCAGTCCCTCCGGAAGAGCCGTTGAAGAGGCTGCGGCTCTTGAGCTGCCTGGCAATGAGGGCGATGAGCTGGGCATCCCCCGGGGGCAGCAAGGCCGGGTCCGCAGGGCCAGGGCCGCCTCCGCCGCCTCCCCCGAGGCCCATGGCAAAGGACAAAGAGGAAGACAAGGACGAGGCACCACCGGTGGTGGGCTCCGCCATCCCTGGCAAAGAGGGTGCAGGGCCCCAAGAGTAGCAGGGGATGAGGAAGAGCCGGTGATGGCAGTGATGGTGGCGCGGAAGCGGCAGTTGCAGCGCATTTGTGTCACTCCTCCTCGCTGCATGCTGGGAAACCGGGGCCTGGGCTGCTCCGGAGAGCCAGATGCAATCATGAAAAGAGCCAAATCTGGCTCCCGAGCCATAGGTTTCCTACCCCTGACCTAGAGGGTATGTGAGATGTGACCTGTTCCAGCTGGGACATGAGAGAAGCCTCCCACAGGATGGTAAAACAGCCAGATGCCCCCTGGGCATCGTCCCTGCAGACAGCCAATTCTCTCACACAAGAAACAACTTGCTGCCTCAAGTCGCTCCTGACACTGAAAAAAGCTGTTTCAGCAAAAAAAAAAAAAAATTAGTCAACAGAGGTATAATCTTCATTTGGAGGCATACATATGCAAAGCCTATTATAAAGAAGAAGAAAAAGTAGGGAGCTGTCCAGCTAGGCTGCAGCCCATGGTGCTGAACCTTGGCAGCAGTCTATGGCTTTCTTGCAATGCTCCACACCAGAGTTTAGAACCACAGAACTAAAGTGTGGAACAGAAGCTGTGTTATGCCAGATATATCACAAAAAGACAGACACTTTAGGCCTTCAAAGCTCCACAAATTATACACTTTTCTTAGAACTTCGGAGATCAAAGAAAAGTGGAAGGAGTTTCTGGTCTATTCCTAAAAAAATGTTAAAAGTGACAAAATAGATTTTAAAATAGTAAAATTGCTGCTGTGTTTGTTTATTTATTTTCCCCAGTCTAACACTCAAGTGGCTGAACAAAATTTAAAAGATATACAGCTAAAATTTACATAGTTAGGAATATATTTCAACTAGCAAGAATGTTGAAAGCAATTAAATATAAGCAGCATAGCATTATGAAACGCTCTTTTGCCCCAGTCAATGGCCTTCAAAGGCTTACCAAAACAAACTGATCTTCACTTTCATATGAAAGGAGAGTAAGGAAGGGACCTAGAGTCTCTGAGCAGTCATTGAGAAGGTTCTCATTCATGGAATACAGGTGGGACAGAGATAACGGCTTCCCAGAAAATGTCATACAAAGTGACGCAGTCCTTCAGATAACCTAGATCCGAGTCATATTGTAGATCATAACCTGCACTTTGAATTGTGCCTGAAAATTGACTGGCAGCCAATGGAACAAGGAGGACAATGTGTGTCCCTGCTGCTAGCACCAATAACCATCTCGCTGCAACTCTTTGGAGCCGCTGAAGTTTCTAAACACTTTTCAAAAGCAGCCTCGCACATAATGCATTATGACAAATCGCATGAAATATAACAAAGACCCATGTTACCATGGCTGGATTTGATATCTAAAGAAAAGGGTACAGCTGGAGAACATTGTATTAATTCTTGGCATTCTGGGCTTCTGTGGTCATGGTTGAGTCCCAGAGTACACACAGGCTGCAGACTTGCATCTTCAAAGGAAGTGTAAACCCATCGAACACAGGCTGAATTCCTATTTATTTTATTTATTTATTTTTATTTATTTGTTCCCTAAAGCAGGCTCGGAACATTTTTTCATTTGTTAAAACATACAACATTGGTATGTTTAAATCATGGATTTAAAGAACATTTTTATTTGTTTCAGGTATGTTTAGGAATCAAAAGGAAAGCCCACTTCATGGTGGGAATAAAACGCTGCAGCTGATGCCAGGAATTGTCAGAAAGTAGTAAGGGAACCCAGAACTATCATTTGGAGATATCTAAAAACCATGAGGACAAACATGATAAATATCACAACTCCCTGATTTACTACTTGCCCATCCATAGGAGAGTATAGTACACTTCGATTCATTGGTTGGTTGGATTCCAGTATGCGTCAGTGTACTATTTGCCAGTGTCAGTCATAACTTGAAGGTTATTGGAACTTGAACTAGCAAGTCCATAAGGTGATACTACATGAGTCTGTCAAGTCCTCCAAGTAGGTTGTGAGGCAAAGAAATTCTGACTTCTGCCTCAGATCCAAACAACCTCTTGCAGATTTGGAATAACTAAATCATCCATCAGATCCTTATCTGCGTAGCATTCCAATTGAGGGTCTTCCTGCCTATTTATCTCTAATTTGCTGCATCTATTTGTCTTCTGTCTATCTGCCACTCCTGAAATACCGTACCTTTTCTCATGACTTGTTTCATATGGTAGTTGGACACAGTGATAAAACTATGCCTTTTCGGATGTTTATGTTATTGCAGTGCAAGCAGCCAATTAGGAATTGATCGATATTTTCAACCTTGCATTAGCAGCGCTACAATAAAAACAAGATAAAAGCAAGCGCCAACCCTATTACGCTTCATGAGAAGCCCAGCTAAAAGAGAGAATCATCACTCCTTGCTTCCTGACAAATGGAAGCACTCAAAATAATTGCCTTTTATCTGAAGGGACACAAAATTTAATTTGTTGTACAAATGGTTTCAGAGTGCATGGGACTGTTCTAAGACCATTAACTTGGATGAAAGCCATCTTAAATCACTGACATCCGAGAGCATTTTTTTCTCCAGCCTGCTGCTAGCATTCCAGAGTCCTAAACATGCATTTAAGCCAAACATCCTTTTCAATACCAATGATAAACAGAGGAAATACTTCAATGTGGGTGCAGCTGGCTGCTCAACACTTAACATTTCTTGCAGGGCTCACAGGTTCTGCTGCAATGCTGCAGATTTTTGTGTGTCTGCAGAAATCACTAAATATAGTTCTAATGCTACATATTACATGAGATGGAGGAAGAGGCATCACTAACCTGGTGAAGAATGCAGTGCTGCTCATGAAGGAGAGTTCATCTGCTAAATCCATCTCCTCTGCACGTGAACTGTCCGTTAAATGGATGCTAACCCGGGGAATTCCATCCGAGAGCCTTGGCTGTGGCATTAAAAATGCCAGAGAAGAACCTTCTTGTTTGCACTTTGTGATCTAGAGAAACAAAAGAAAAGAAAAATATAAAAATTGTAACGGGGCAGGGAAATCTTTCCAGCTCATTTGCAGCCAACAAGGTGGCATGTTTCTTCCTCCCTCCCTCCCTCTCTTTTTAAATACAGTGCCAAGAATTCAAAGCAAAGGGTGAATCAGCAATTTCCTCCTATCAAATGAACAGAAGCCCCAAGAAAAATGTAAATGCATTAAACAACAAAAAAGTACATCAACCAAGAATCCTGCAGTGTTATTGAAGCAAAAGTTTTATAAATAAAGCTGAGAATTTTAACTAGCAGGCAACATTTTGAGCATTCTCTTTCTACACACACCTCATTCCCATTTGAGGATCTTTCTCCCAAACTGGAGATGAAACTAGTATCATTATATGGCTGATAAAAAAACAGCAACATGTGACTCAGATTGCTTTTACATGGTGCACAATTGGAGGGGAATCCAATAGCAGATCTATTGCCGCTCAGCTATACTTATGCTGCTGCAACAGGTAATATTATTGAACTAGTCCTTATTTTATTTGTATGTTTAAACAATGGCTGGTGTCCTGTAAGGCAGTTATAATTAAATACTGTAGATTTATGACTTCTTAACTGTTTTGTAATTCCATTTATAATTGTGGCACTGTTTTCATGACTGCTAATGCTCCTAGCCCTCCCCCCTTTAAAAGCCAGGAAACTGTACCAAATGAAGGAGATCTGTGCTGCAGGCAAGAAGGGCATGAAGGATGATGCATCCAAGTCCCTTCTGCAAGTGAACAGGGATTTAACAAGGATTTGCAAAGGATCCTGCAGTGATCCTTGCTTCTGCCTGCCACACCATGGTCCATTGGCAGGAGAGAGCTGTATGCATTCTCCTTGAGTGTCCTGTTTGCAAATCCCACAGAACTCCTTTGCTTGGTACAGCGGCCTGTCTTTTATGATGGGTTTGAGAAGGGCAAAATAGGAAACAGAGTATAACTACAACACTGTAGGCACATGTTCCATGCAGGATCTTGGCCAAAGTTTTTAATAACTTACATTTGGCTACACAAAACAAAATGTATGGGCAGTTTTTACCTGGAATGCACTAATGTGCAGGAATGGAAAGAACCAGCAAATATAGCTGGGTTAATGTTGGTCCTCTATACAATTTGGCCCCAATCCCTATAATTCCTCACCACTGGCTAGGGCTTTGAAATACAAACCATCTGAGACAAAGTTTCCCCATCCCTGTCAGCAATCAATAGCCTACTAGGTGAAGCATCTCATTGAATCATGAGGTCACATGAGTGCACAAGAGTAAATTCCAAAGTTCACATTTCATTTGTACACCAGTTTTCCTCCTAGGAGTTTTAGGTATCACTCAGAATTTCACACTGTTTTGTCTTCACAGTCGTTTTAGAAAAAGAGATAAACGAATTGGGCAGAAAGATAGGGCCAGCAGGGAATGTGAACCTAAAACACCCAAGTGGGGGAGTCTCCTTTTACAGAGGTTTTAAAGCCCAAGTGGGGGTGCTTTGATTCTGTGTTCCTGCATGGCGGGGACTGGATGGCCCTTGGGGTCTCTTCCAACTCTATAATCCAATGATTCTAAATCCTAGTGTAGCAGTCTATCCATTACATCACTCTTGGCTCTCAGAAAACACAAGAGTTCATATCTACTGTTCTCATGGACCTACTTCTATTCCTGCAGACAGCAGGAAAACCATGCTTGTTGGAAGCTCTGATCATTCCAATCTTTGGACTATTATTTTAGGTGGCACAGAAGGCTGTAGAAGGGGAAGGAAGTTTGAGTAAGCCAACACACAGAAGTGGGACATTGTGTTGAACCGAACAAACTTCTGTCCTGCTATTTCACTACAATATTGGGTTGCTGTGAGTTTTCCAGGCTGTCTGGCCATGTTCCAGAAGCATTCTCTCCCGATGTTTCACCCACATCTATGGCAGGCATCCTCAGAGGTTGTGAGGTCGGTTGGAAACCAGGCAAGTGAGGCTTATATATCTATGGATATATAAACTGCAAACATTTTTGTGGCAGTTTACACAATTAAAACCTAAAATGCATCAAATATTAAAATTATCAAAACAATATAATCCATTAAAGAATGATAACTGTGTAAATCATTCAGAAGGCCTTTGAACCTTTTGGGTTGACATATTGTGACCCCATGAATTTTATTGGGGTTTTCCTAGACAAGGAATATAACCTATAATATTTGTTGGCAGTTTCCCACTGAAATACTAAACAGGGCATGCCCCGCTTAGCTTCCAACAGGACTTACATTTCCACCCAAGTCTTTGTCACCATTTTATACACAAGCAGGGCTATACAGTGTTCCCTCGCTACTTTGTGGTTCACATTTAACGGACTCACTGTTTTGCGGATTAATTTTTTTAAAAAAAAATCATGTTTTTTTCATTGTTTTGTGGGTTTTTGCTGCTGCCACTCTCCGAGGCGCTTTCCCTCCTTAGTCCTCCCTCCCTTTCTCCAGCCTTGAAGAGCCTTTCCTTCCTTTCCTTCATTTTATTTTAAGTGTTTAAAGACTTTAAATAGTGTATACCTGCTAAAATAATATATAAATATTGAAATAAATAGAGTGTCCCTACTTCGCGGATTTTCGCTTATTGCGGGAGGTCCTGGAACGTAACCCCCGCGATAAGTGAGGGAACACTGTAGTTATACATTACTCATATGAGCTTTTATTCTATGCTGTTCAGCGTGGACAGATTTCAGTCTAGATACTTCTACTCTGAAGCACACTGAAGCATTTGTTATGTAGATAGCTAACCTCTGAATTTGAGCTCAAGGATATAAAGAAAACAAATATAAGTTTGGACTTGGCTGCTATCACTTGGTGATATCTTTGCAGAAGGCAGCTCTACCAGCAGTCAACAAACAGTTTCTGTGTATCCAACAAGTCAACCTAGAGGCATAACTGTACTCTCGGACTAAGAACGATGCCAAAATGCTACTCAGAAGGACACAAAGGAAAGTTATGGTTTTGACAGAACTACAGGAATCAACACTCAACACAACCTCTGAATGCAAATCCACTGGTTAAGGATGTCACAGCTCAGTGCAAAGGCTTGAGACTTAGAAGAAACAAAAGAGCCTCGTCGCAGGAAAATACTAACAATTTTATTGTGGTAAGGCTTTTATGAATATATTCACTGAATTGGAGTATAGTCCATGAAAATTAGTATCATAATAAATTTGTCAGTCTTTAAGAGGTAACATGTTTTGCTTTGCAAATATAATTGTGTAGAAAATGTCATCCTATTGATTTTTTAAAATCAGATGTCATTAGAAAGGGAATACGAAATAAAACTGCCAACATCATACAATTATCCCTCTACATGCTCTGGGCATAGGGGTACAGGACCCCTACAAAAGTGGGAAAACCACAAATAAAATACCAATATTTTTTACCTGAGAGAGAACAGCTCTCTAGAAATCTCCTCCAAAACTTCAGTTGGAAGCTGACCATAGAGTCTTACTGGAGGACCTAGAGATTCCTTGAGAGGTCTTCTTTTCAGGAATTTACAGAGCTTTCAGTATAAATCTATGGTCAACTTCTGGCAGAAGTTGACCATAGAGTCACATTGGAGGACCTAGAAATTCCTAGCAAAAATGTTTTAATACAATACACAAACAATTAAATCCACAAAAGTCAAACCCATAATTGTGAAGGGCTGACTGTATTGCATACTGACATACTACAACCACACCTGAAATACCTTTTGGACTTCAAATCCCAGAAATCCTAACAGCTGGTAAACTGGCTAGGATTTCTGGGAGTTGAAGTCAAAACCCCTGGAGGGCCGGCAATTGCCCACGCCTGGTCCATTGTCTTTCCTATGATGTACCCATCCATTTGCAGGCTGTTTGCAGGCTGTATTCATCATATTTCGCATGGTGAGAGAACCCCAAAAAGTGCACGCCAAAGAGGGACAAGCTTTTCACTTATGAAGGTGCCTTATAAGAAATCAGATCAATTTCCAATCTGACTGACTCTTCAAAAGAGCATTCCCAGCTGTGTTACCCCAGATTCTTCTAATTTATTTATTTATTTATTTATTTATTTATTTCAGGATTTTACCCCGCTCTTCTCAACCCCCGAGGGGGGACTCAGAGTGGCTTACAGTACGGCACAATTCGATGCCCACATCACAACAGCATAAAACCCCCAAACCCCACAACAATTAAAATACATTAAGATACATTAAAATACAGTTTCAACAGCATCATACACAGTCATTCCAAGTTAAAACAATATTCAATCCATAAAAACATTGACCCTCTTCATCCATTCCATTAAAATCCCCATCTAACATGCTGCCTAGTGCTGGTGTGCAAACGCCTGGTCCCAAAGCCAGGATTTTACCTTTTCCTGAATGCCAGGAGGGATGAGGTGGACCGTACCTCAATAGGGAGCGCATTCCACAGGCGGGGAGCCACCACCGAGAAGGCCCTGTCCCTCGTCCCCACCAGCCACATTTGAGAAGTCGGCGGGAGCGAGAGCAGGGCCTCCCCTGATCTTAGATTGCGAGGTGGGACGTAGCGGCTGATGCGTTCGGACAAGTAAGCTGGGCCAGAACCGTATAGAGCTTTAAAGGTCAAAACCAGCACTTTGAATTGAGCTCGGAATTGGACAGGCAGCCAGTGGAGCTGGCACAACAGGGGGGTGGTGTGCTCCTGTATGTAGCTCCCGTGAGCAATCTGGCTGCCGCCCGCTGGACTAATTGCAATTTCCGAACTGTCTTCAAAGGCAGCCCCACGTAGAGTGCGTTGCAGTAAATCTATTCGGGATGTGACCAGAGCGTGGACGACCGTAGCCAGATCAGACTTCCCAAGGTACGGGCGCAGCTGGCGCACGAGTCTCAACTGTGCAAAAGCTCCCCTGGCCACCGTCGAGACCTGGGGTTCCAGGCTCAGCGATGCGTCCAGGAGCACTCCCAAGCTGCGACCCTGCGTCTTCAAGGGGCGTGAAACCCCATCCAACACAGGCTGTAACCCTATGCCCTGTTCGGCCTACGACTGACCAGGAGGACCTCTGTCTTGTCTGGATTTAGTTTCAATTTGCTAGCCCTCATCCAGTCCGACACAGCAGCCAAGCACCGGTTCAAAGTCTGGACACCTCCTTGGTGACAGGTGGGAAGGAGTGACAGATCTGGACGTCATCTGCGTACAGATAACACCTTACTCTGAAACTCCGAATGATCTCTCCCAGCGGTTTCATGTAGATGTTAAATAACATCGGGGACAGTACTGAACCCTGAGGGACTCCACAGGACAACGGCTGTGGAGCCGAACAGATGTCACCCAATGACACCTTCTGGGTACGACCTTCCAGGAAGGATTGGAGCCACTGCAAAGCAGTACCCCCAAGCCCCATATCTGCAAGGCGACCCAGAAGGATACCGTGGTCAACGGTATCGAAAGCCGCTGAGAGGTCCAGCAGAACCAACAGACCTCCTAATGCCATTCTTGAAGATAGGAAAGGTGTGTGTGACATAGACAACAGTATAACTGAGACACCCAAAAGCTCAAAAGTCACATAGATGGAACAAACTTGTTTTCCGCTACTTCAAAGAGTAGGACGCAAACCAATTAATTCAAATTCCAAGGAAAGAGTCATTAGAAATAAGTTTCTGACATTTGCTAGTGTAATAAACTTTGGAAGTCTTTAAACAAGATGGATGCCATCTTTGTGGCTGTACGATTGAATACTACCACATAGCAAGGGATCGAATTAGATGGTCTTTTAGATCCAGGGGTGATCCAGGAAATTATAGGCCAGTTAGTCTAACCTCAGTTCCAGGCAAAGTGATGGAAACCATTATTAAAGAAAAAATTACTAAGCACATAGAAGAACAGGCATTGCTGAAGGAAAATCAACATGGTTTCTGCAAAGGCAAATCATGTCTTACTAACTTGTTAGAATTCTTTGAGGGTGTAAATAAACACATAGATAAAGGGGACCCAGTCGACTTTTGACAAAGTCCCTCACCAAAGGCTCCTAAATAAGCTCTTCAGCCATGGAATCAGAGGACAGGTCTTGTCCTGGATTGGAACCTGGCTAAACTGTAGGAAACAAAGGGTGGTAATAAATGGACACTTCTCTGGATGGAAAGAGGTGAGAAGTGGCGTACCCCAAGGTTCAGTTTTGGGTCCGTTACTTTTTAATTTATTCATTAATGATCTGGATGTAGGAGTGAATTCTGAGGTAGCAAAGTTTGCAGACGACACTAAATTGTTCAGGGTAGTTAAAAATGAAAATGATTGTAAAGAGCTCCAGAAAGATCTCTCGAAATTGAGTGAATGGGCAACAAAGTGGCAAATGCATTTTAACCTAAACAAGTGTAAAGTCATGCACATCGGGGCAAAGAACCCCAAATACACCTACCAATTGATGGGATCAAAGCTTTCGAGACAAACCAGGAAAGGGATCTTGGGGTTTTGGTGGACAGCTCAATGAAGATGTCAACCCAGTGCGCAGCAGCAGTGAAAAAAGCAAATTCTATGCTAGGCATGATCAGGAAGGGAATCGAAAATAGGTCGGCAAATGTTGTATTGCCTCTCTACAAATCTATGGTAAGGCCACATTTGGAGTACTGTGTACAATTCTGGTCACCGCACCTCAAGAAGGATATAACGGAACTGGAAAAGGTACAGAAAAGGGCAACAAGAATGATCCAAGGGATGGAGCAGCTCCCTTTTACGAAATCAGGTTGCAACGCCTGGTCTTTTCAGCCTTGAAAGACGGCGTTTAAGAGGTGACTTGATCGAAGTGTATAAAATCATGCATGGGATAGAAAAGGTGAATAGAGAAAAATATTTTCTTTGTCACCCAACACTAGGACTAGGGGCACTCCTAAAGCTCCAAGGTAGGAAAGTTAGGACTAATAAAGGAAATATTTCTTCACCCAGAGGTCATTGGGTTATGGAACTCACTTCCAGAGGAGGTTGTGACAGCGGTCAGCCTGGACAGCTTCAAGGCAGGATTAGACAGATTCATGGATACCAAGGGAATCAGTAGTTACTGAAATGGACATCCAAGTGCCACCTCTGTGTTGATGGAGGCAGGCAGGATTTCCCGGGTACTGGTTGTGGGGGTCGGGAGCAGGTGAGGGTTTTGCCCTCCTTTCTGCTAGAGATCCCTGTGTACAACTAGTGGGCCACTGTGTGACACAGAATGCTGGACTAGATGGGCTGAGGCCCGATTCAGCATGGCTCTTCTTATGTTCTTATGTTCTTATGGTCTTGGAGTCCCTTCCAACTGTGATTCTATCAGTCTATTTTGAAGGATCACCAGAAGCTCAACAGCAGGTGCCCCTTCAACTGATCCCTGATGGTGGCCTCTGCTGGCAGACTCAGTGAAAAGCCCACTGATAAAGACATGCTTTCCCACAGACACATGTAAAGAGAAATTGACTCTCTCTTTAGTGAGAGATTTATCTATAGCCATGCTGCTTCTTGATGGAGGAAGGTCTGCTCAGGTTACTTCTGCCTCCTGTAAAGTTTATATAATTTGAGTGGGCTGTCCCAACATGAACTGCTCCTTGGATGACCCCTAGAGATAGGCTTTTAAGTAAGTCCTTAAAAGATAGGCATCAGATGAAGAGACAGGGATAGTCATACTGCATTCCACCCATATGACTGGGACTCTAGCTTAGTCAGATCTACAGCTCCTAGTCTAAGTAACCGTAGAAATCCTTGACTATCTTAGCATAAATAATAACAGTGCGGCTAAGTGAGATAAAAGTCCTGTCTCTGCATTCCAGGTTTTTTCTAGGGTTTATGACTGAATGCTAAGTTGTGACACCCTCCCCAAGCTTTTAGGCAATGCTTCAGGCAAGGTGCTAATATGTTGGCTGTTTCTGGAGAGAAAACAAACCCATGAACCAACCTTAAGCAAACCCTTCTCCCTTGGCAAATTCCTGAAGGGATATTTTGGGAAACAGAAAAGCTAAGACACATGAGCTCCAACCCATCTGTCTATCTGCTCCAGCTACTGAAAAGCATCCAGGAATTCCCACTGTCTGGGCTACTTTTGTAGAGGCCCTGCTTAGTCTTTACGATCTCATCACATGGGCAAATTTACCAGTTGTATGACACTTTCACCATAGTTGAGGGACAGTGCCCACCGGTTCCCATCAAATGACGTACATCTACTTCCAGCAGGGCTCTGTCCCTCATCTGTGGTGAAATCGTCGTAAGTGGTGGCCTTACCATGTTTGCATTGAGGAGAACGGTGCGAGTGCAGAGGGACGCTGGGTGGCAATGCTTTCTCCCGTGGGATAGATAAGGGGTGATGCAGTCAATGCAGGGCACAGGACGATAGGTTTCCTACGCTGCCCGTCGGATTCATCACACTGCATGGCGAATCCTCCTGCTATCACTTGTCACAAGGACCTCAATGTGATGAGGTCTCTAGAGTCCTACTTCAATACTGAAGCTACTATACTATGCTGCCCCCCCCCCCCAGTTACATGGGAACAAGCTACCTTTAGAAAAAATAGTAACAGTGTACTCAGATTCAAACAATTGGGTCTGGAATAGATTCAGTCCAAAACATTTTGCTTGTTGATGAAGAAGAGCAAATGTGGCCTCCTACATCAAGTGAAACGGGTTGTTGCATAAGTCTTTCAAAGGCTACAAGATCAGCTCACATAAATACTGTTGGCTTCATCTTCCCTCCATCTTGAATGAATTGGAGATTAGAAGAAAAGGACAAATATAATCATAGTGCTGAACTATGCCCAGCTTCATCTATAATAATTACTCACATGGGAACCCTGTGACTCTTAGATGCGAAAATTTGTTTTCAGAAATAGTCAAGGAGCCTATCAGATTGTGTAGCCCGGGTTTCTCCAAACACTATGGGCTAGTAAGTCCCAGTAGCTCCATCCAAAATGGCCAGTAGTGGGAATCCCAAATATTTGAAATGACCTACAGTTCAAGACATGAGGAAAGCAAATGGGGCCTCCTCCATCATTTTTTTACGTGCGTCCTGGTATATGGGTATATAAAATAGGCATAACATCAGACATTTACGGAAAACAAATCAGCATTTGCTTTGCTTGTTAAACAAGCTGATTTTCCTTTTCATGAAGTACAGCTGAAGTATATTCAGTCCATAGTAAACAGTGCACAGCAGGTTAATGTAAATATCTAAAACAACCACTAGATGATATTCAGAACTATTTTACTGTTGTCAACTTTTTGGGACCTCAACACTGAGTTAAGGGGGCACCATTTGGGGTCAGAATCCATGGTTTAAAAAGCTCTGGTCTAAACCACTGGCTGCACAATGGCTGTATACAGCAGAAGGATGGTGTCATACAACCACTACTTAAGTGCATGTCTGTAGATTTGCACTACACAAGCCTGATGTAGAATCTCAGCTCTCGTTTAACACTTTTTTTGCCAATGTAGTACCAACAGCCATAGAAATGGCCCAAACTTTAGTAAGCGAGGCAAAATATTCCTCATATCCATCATTCCTTTTCAGGCTTGGAACAGATATTGAAAAAACCCTTCAGGAGTTTACTGTGCTCACAAAATTAATGTCTATGTCATAATAAAAGACTGTTCGTGTATGTTCACCCAAATGATCCAGAATGTTTTGCCAGGAGACCTGTCCCTCTCCATTTATGGTATTTTTGCACTTTACATCCATAACACAGAATTACAGCCTAATGAAAGAATTTGGGTGCCTTGTTGACACTGTTGGCATTATTACAAGTTGCCCACTAAATCAAGCAGAAATGCACAGGATTTTCAAGTGCCACAAGACAGTTCCCATAAATACTGTCGGCTTCTGCTTCCCGTCATCATGAAGTGACTAGAAATTAGAAAAGGGGGGTAAAACTTCAGTACTAAACCATGGCCATCTTTGGCTATTGCAATTACTTACAGTATATGTGAGCCCTGCAATTCTTAGATGTGCAAATATTTCGCCATAGGGGACTCATCAGTTTGTCTAGTGGGTCCCATTATCTCTAACCAAAATGGCCAAAGGTTTCAAATGGTGGGACTCCAAAATATTAGAACCCACTTTATACATCATAAAGCATGAGGCAAATTCATGGAAGAGAAGTCAACGCATTGCTCTTAGCTAGGATATCTAAATGAAACCTTTTTTTTTGCACAGAAGCAGCTCAAAGTATTTCCTTTTTCCAGAGCTAAGAGCTTGTATATTTGAAACCAACCTATTAAATTATGTGGATATCAACAGTGACATAACTGCAATAGCCAACATGTTAAATGCCTGACATTTATATGTAATAATTCAAAGCTTAAAACCATGAAGGATTAATCTGAGAATATTTTTTTTAAAGCCCTCTTAATGTGTTATGCTCCATTACTGACAATGGCAGGTTCATGTTTGCCAATGATTTGAGCAGTCAACTCCTTACGTAAGAGTCCAGACTAACAGCTTATTGCACTGCTGTAAATCCAATCCCTCGACCCTGGCCACCCCTGAACCCTGCTGGTTTCCAGAAGGCGATTAGTCAGGTTTTTGTTATTTGTAAAAAAAAAAATCTTGTCTGTCCTAGACCATTTTTACCATATACTTCAAAACTCATTTAAAAACCCCCTCTGTGGAGCAAAAGGGAATTTATGCTGTTAAGATGCCAGTTTTCATAATTGGTCAAGAATGGATACAAGGAAATTTCTACATGATCACTGAGGTTTCTAAATAGTGGTTTCCAGGATGGAATCACTATGTATGTATACAGGACTCCTATCTGATAAATGGATCCCCTGATATTGTTTTATGTCGATTCCAAGAAACTCCAGTTGGCCTGGCTAATGGTGAGGGATTAGATGTGCAGCCCACTGGCATGAAGGCCCATTGGAAAGAACTTTGAGCAATCTCATTAGCATCTGATGGGAGATTTCCTAGAAAGGCTTGAATTCCCCTGAAGAAACATGAAATTATAAGGAACATACTTTCTATCTCATGCTTGTCAATCAACAAAGCAGCACTGGAAAATGCCTGGTCTTCCAGATGTTCTTGGAATAGAACTCCCATCATCCCTAGCCAATAGGGCTAATAGTAGGGAAAGATGGAAGTTGCAGTCTATACAACTGAGGCTGTGCTCTTTGTTCCCAAAGCTGGCTGAAATCAGGCAGGCCTTCCTAGTTAGGGCACCAAAGAAGTCCATCAATGATCCAGTCTTGAATCCTGTTATGAATCTATATAGCCTAAAGTGTAATCATACTAATTAAATTTTTCCTTCATATTTATTCTTGCTCTTTTGAATTTCACTAAACTTCAAGCTCTAATTAAAATAACACAGAAAGGCAGAAAGAAAAGCACCACCACCCAACATTGAGATCAACAAATGAAGACTTTTGAGCTGCCATTTCATGAGAACAAGGACTGCTTGCATTTTAAATATGTTGTTATGCTATCACTATATAGAGGGGAAGATCGGTTGCTTTACTTTGAAACAATGTTGCCAGGCAACAACTATTCAATATTCTAACTATCCCTAGAATTACTGGTGTGTGAAAGATGGACAACCTGCTAAGATTAAGTGTCTCTGGGTGTGAAGTCAGTTGTCCTGTACACTTTATTGCTTGCACCACAAATCGCTTGGTTACCAACATTTGTCACGTAATACCTACTCTCACTTTGTTTAGGCTAGACATATATTGACATTGTCAGTGACCTTTTTCTGATCAGGTTTCATAATCCTTCCCAGCAAAGCAATAAATGCAGGGGTATTCAGAGATGCTGACAATTTTATGTGCAAATGAATGGAGCTGGAAGACGTGTATCTGCAGGACCAATGGAAATGTTACTTAGCCACTGCTCTGGCAGCCAATATTTCACCCACCATTTGCCTAGACAATCAAAAGGACAACCATCACCATCATCAAAAAGTGAGAATCTCAGAATATGAAATCACACTGCTGATACCAGAGTGGATGCTTTAGCTGTGCAAAAATACTTTGTTAAATCAGCTATACCTATCTCTAAATGCAAAGGGCATCCTGTCATGCTGAAAAAGAAGAATATGAAAAGGTGCTGGGCAAGGAATTAAAAGCTCTTCACTGAGATAACTCAAAGATTGTGTTGTCGGTTTTCATGGCCAGAATTATGGGTTGCTGTGAGTTTTCTGGGCTGTATGGCCATGCTCCACAGAGAAAGAGAGGGAGGGGACATGTCAGGACAGAATGCTTCTGGAACATGGCCTTACAGCCCAGAAAACTCACAGCAACCCAAACCAAAGACTGTTTTTTTTTTCCTTCCATGACCTGTCTTGACTCACTTCCTTGATCCCCTTACCAAAAAGTGCCAATGTTGTCATTAGTACTTGTAGAAGCTGCCAGTGTGTATTTGTGTGAGAGAGACATCATTTAAAGTCTATTTGAGACTTTTGGGGGTTTACCTTGAATCAGAAAAGAGACTTAAAAAAACTGGAAGAGAATTTTCATTCAGTCCCTCCCCTCTCTCTGGAGCATGGCCATATAGCCCAGAAAACTCACAGCAACCCAGTGATCCTGGCCATGAAATCCTTTGACAACACAGTCTTTGGGTAATCTCTTGAGCTTTTTAGGAGTATCATAAAAACATGAATATAACTTGAACACACCCTAAAGGGCATTCCCCCCAATTTTTCCCCCTTTGACTTTACTCTGAAGGGCCACAATATGGTCCTAGGGGCCACATGTGGCTTACAACCGGTAATTTGCCCATCCTTGAGTTCAGCATATGCCAATCTGTATTTTTATATATTCTAAATGACTTTAAAACACACAACAATAAAATTATGTCACAAAATGCTGACAGTTCAAAATGTTTCCAAGAAAGGCCGATGCCTTACAGTACATGGAGTGCCATGCAATTCTGCATAAAGGTCCACTAAGCTATGTTTTATTTTGTTGGGTTTTTTTCCAAAAAGGGTATATTCTGAAGGTAGGTAAACAACATACTGGGGGTGAAGTTTGCATTTTGTTTTATGAATGCAATTCAATGGCTTTTTTCTATTTCTAGAGGAGGAAAGGGATGCAGTGAACCTTCACAGAATTGGATTGTAAAGAAGGATCACTGGCCTTTCGTTCACTTCCAGATCGGTCAAGGCACAAGGCTTTCTATTAGTTTCAATTACACATGTGATTGAGGGACACTTTAAGTGTTCAGCCAAATTGTTCAGAAAGCCCCTCTATTTTCTATTCTGGGGGTTGTAGCCTATAGAAACTCTGCAAGCTTTCGTACTTCCTTCTGCCTTATCTTTATATGGACATAATCTTCAAATTATTATTTCCACAACAGAGAGAAATTCTGTTTAGTTCTTCTTTGAGTGCAAAATATATGAACTGAGTAGTTGTTTCCTGATATCTGCATTGTTTCTTTATTAGACAAAATAAAAATTACAAATTATTTATTTACCCAACTTTTCATGAAGGCTCAAAGATACAATTAAATCAATGGAAAGTGCAAAAATCTAAAATATCCCAAGTGACCCAGATATCATACTAAAATATTAATTTAAAACCATCACAGCCAACATCACAGCCAAACAGAAGAGCCAAACATAAGAAATTTGGAGAAATTAGCTGGGAAGGAGAAAGCAGAAGTTGGAAACATTATTTTTGGGTACTAAAGCTCTCATAATCCTCCACACAGCATTGTCGACACAGGTCTTTAATATTGAAAAAAATTACTCTTCAATCTCTAAGGGGAAAAAAACTTCAGATGAAAATCAATGGTGATTTATTCCAAAAACTGAACCAAAGTTCAGCCATGGCCATATATGCAAATATTGCAGTGGAAACCATAGAAAGCCTTTCCTAGTACTGACAGTCTTCCTGTTCTTCTTTCATTCAAATGGGGAACTGACCTCTACCAATTGCCCAAAAAAAGCAATAAACATGTTTGCATACAAAGGAATTGTGGTTGAGTGTACTTTTTAGATAAAGAAAAGAAGATTTACTTTTGTGTACTGTACTTTTGCAAAGAGGAAAGGGAAAGGCCAGAAGCGCAAAGGGACACGGTTCACAATGTGCCAAAATTACGAATCAGGGAAAAGGGCACATTGTACTAATTCGACCCTCACAATACCATAAATCTGCAACACACAATCAAGAAAGTCTAAGGATGAGGTCCAGCTTTCCCATTCACCAGCCTCTGTGGTGAATCGGGGGGGCAATGGGGAAATCCTGGCACCCCGTGCCCCACCTCATTGCCAGCTGACGCTTCCTCATCACACAAGTGTCGCTACACGGCTTCCCCGCGGTAACCCAATTGTTCCAAGCGGAACACGGGAAGGCTCCTGTGTTGGCGGCACAACATCCTACGATGCTGCTGTCCCAGTTGGTTGATCCATGGATTTCTGCTATGGTGTGATGGGCACTATGGTGTTCTGTGGGTCAACTGGGGCAGAAACATCCTAGGACTCTGAATTTCCATCGTGTGATGAGGTCCATGATTAGAGATTTCATGGTTTGAAGGTCTAAACTTCCTCCCACCCAACAAAGAAATCCTAGAGCTGTAATGGGCCTTATAAACCCATTATGAAATATTGTTTTTGTAGTGTTAGAAAGTTGGACTGCTTCTTGGGGATCTCTACTGAGTCACAAAATTGAGTTGATGGCCTTGGGCTAGTCATTCTCTTTCAGTCAGATCTACTTTATAGTATTACAAGGGCAAAATGATGAGGTGGAAACTCAGGCATGTCAGCATATACTCAACTAAGGAAAGACAGGCAGAAATGAAATAAATGGGGCAGGGTTGGGGGGGGGGATTTAGTTTTCAATGCTAACTGTCCAAAGTCAAAGTCAGTATGGTCACTGATCATGTATTCTGAGACCTGAAATCCCAACATCTTAAGTACCAAAGGTTGAAGACAGCCTGGAGTGAAAAGTGGAGAATCTTCTCCCCTTGAATAGTTGTGTAGAATACGAAGTTTTAGCAGACGTTTATTTTATTTATTTATTTATTTATTTATTGGTTCGACTTAATATACCGCTCTCTCTGGAGCCCAGAGCGGTTTACAGAGTTAATAGATAAAACACATAAAATGCAATAAAATACAATAAGACCAATTAAAAACCCCCAGTTAAAATCAATTCCAGCAAACTGCGATGGCAGTAGAAATATGCTGGCAGCGGCACAACAGGATGCTGACAATACTCATTAGTTATGGGCCAAATGCCTGTCTAAATAGCCAGGTTTTTACGGCTCTGCGGAACGGCATTAATTCCCGGATGGCTCGTAAGTCTTCAGGGAGGGTGTTCCACAGAGTTGGCACGGCTACGGCAAACGCCCTCTGCCGCGTGCTGGCAAGTCTATAGACCTTAATCCCAGGCACTTCCAGTAGATTGAGCCCCTCTGAGCGCAGTGATATCCTGGGCACATAAGGGGTAAGCTGCTTCCTCAGGTACACTGGCCCCAAACCATATGAGGCCTTGAAAGTTAAAACTAACACCTTGAAAGTGACCCGGAATTCAATTGGAAGCCAGTGCAGTTCGCGCTAGAGTGGAGTCATGTGGGCAGATCTTGATGCTCCTGAGAGCAGACGTGCTGCAGCGTTCTGCACCAGCTTGAGTTTCCGGATCGCCAACAAGGGTAGGCCAATGTACAGTGCATTACAGTAGTCGAGCCTCGAGATCACCGTGGCTTGGATCACCGTGGCCAGGTCGCAGCGGAAGAGGTAAGGAGCCAGACGTTTTGCCTGTCGTAGGTGGTAGAAGGCTATCTTGCAGACGGGCAATCTGCACCTCCATAGACAGCTGGGAGTCCAGCCGACACCTAGGCTCTTTACTGACAGGCAAAGAGCCACGCAGGGTCTCTACCCCCCGGGTGGCCCAGCCACAAGATCTCCGTTTTCACCCTGTTCACCTTCAACTTACTGGCTCGTCCAGTTACGGCTCCAGGCAGAGATGGAAATTATCGGGTACAGAGTCCGCCCGGGGTCCATCCTCAGAATGAGCTGATCAGTGTACTGATAACATTCTAGCCCAAAACTCCGTACCAGTTGGGCAAGTGGTCGCATGTAGATGTTAAATAACAGTGGGGAGAGAATGGCCCTCTGAGGGACTCCACAATGTAAGGGGTAGCCCTCGGAGACCACCCCTCCCCACTTCACTCGCTGCAGGCAGTTTTGGAGGAAGGAGGACAGCCAGTTGAGGGCTGTCCCCCTCACCCCCGCCACCGCCAGGCGGTGTGTCAAAAGTTGGTAATTGACAGTATCAAACGCTGCCGTGAGGTCCAATAACATGAGCAGCACTGATCCGCCTCGGTCCAAATGGCAACGGAGTAGGTCTGTGATGGAGACCAGGACAGTCTCTGCCCCATGGCCCGAACGGAAGCTGGACTGGAAGGGGTCTAGCCAGGTTGCATCATCCAAGAATGCCTGCAGCTGGTCCATTGCTGCCCTCTCAATTACCTTGCCCAGGTACGGTAAATTGGACACTGGGCGGTAATTGGAGGGGCCGAAGGGTCTAAACCGGGCTTCTTCCGCAATGGACTAACCACCGCCTCTTTTAACTCCTTCTAGGTCTTATTGTCTCTGGGTCTTGTGGCAAACAAGAACTTCTAAAATGCCATTTTATACAACATTATTAGAGACAAGAGCTCCCAGTAGTTCTCAGTCTGGAACCCCTGAAAAGGGATATCTGTATGGGTCTCTTCAACATAATTTAGTAACATCAGACATTTCAAGTTATTATATTTCCCTAGTTTCTCTCCACGCCTCCTGCTCCAATTCCCACATCTGAATGGGGCATGAAGGAATAGCCAAGAGATTCATGACACAATTCAGAACTGAGCTGGCTTCTGAGCACTGAGAAATATTTAACCAGCTGGTCATCAATGACTGGAAGACTCAGTCAAGGAAAGTAAACTTGTCATCCTTCCCAGCATTCTAGAAATGGCTTTCTTAACATGGCATTCTGCAGAAGGTAGAGGATTAAACAGACACATGACACAGACAAAAAGATACTGCTGAAGAAACTGGGGGGTGGGGGTGCTGGCTGCTTATGAGATCTCTGAACTGTTATTTTTAAAGGTACAATTTATGTATAAAATCAAAGACTGAGCTAAACTCTGAGTTTACTCAAACATATAGAATAAAAGTCCATATCCCTGCTTGTAAACACAACTCAGATTTGCATATCAATTTTGTTCCCTGTACAAGTTTGTAGATGTTTGGGGACTATGTTTATTTATTTTGCAATCTTCCAAGCAAGAAAGGGATGTATTGACGGATAGTTCAGGAGATACTGCAAGGAGGAAAACTGGATCAAACTATGGCTACGCACCAGTATGGAAAGACAGAAAATATTCTGTAAGAAAAACTTGCCCTTGAAAAGCACCGGGAATGTGGCGCAGCTGGCTGGGTGTCAGCTGCATAAGATCTCTACTGACCAGAAGGTCATGAGTTCGAGGCCTGCCCGGGTCGAGGTGGGCTCTCGACCTACTGTGCAGCCTGTTGTCAACTTTTGCAACCCGAAAGACAGTTGAATCTGTCAAGTAGGAAATTAAGGTACCACTTAGTGGGGAGGCTAAATTTAACTGATTTACGAGGCCATAAAAAACATCTCCAGGAAACACGCCGAGGAATGAAGGAGTGCAACAGCTCCCCCTGGTGGCCAGATGTTAAATTGCCTCTGTCTGTCTTGTGTGTTTGTGTGTCTAAATTTAATGTGTACATTGTAATCTGCCCTGAGTCCCCTGTGGGGTGAGAAGGGCGGAATAAAAATTAAGTAAGTAAGTAAGTAAGTAAGTTGGAAAGGAGAGCAGCATCCCACAAAGGTTTCTGCTGAAATAAACTGGTTAGTGCCATCTGTGGTGCGTAATCCACCACATTTTTGCTATGCTGGGCTGTTTTGAGCTCAGGAAAGGTCTTTGATTTGCAGGTACTCTGGTAACAAAATGATGCAATGAGAAACCAACTACTGTATTGTCAACACTCAAATACTCTCAGTATAGAGAAGAACGGTTATTGTGGGGAACTCAAAACATCAACAGGGCAAGTGTGTCCCAGAGCAATTCAAGAGGTTTTCTCAAGAAAAATCAAATCTTAGCACAGCTCCCTACACTTTTGAAAGAGTTAGGCATGCAGGAACCTTGCAGCAGTGGGGAAAACTATGTATAGAAAAAATATTTTTTAAACCTGAGGGAACAGCCTCTCTATGAATCTCTAGGTCCTTCAGCAAAATCCTATGGTCAATTTCTGCCAGAAAGTGACAACAGTATTGTGCTGGAGGACCTACAAATGTCTAGTGTTTTCTCTAGGAATCTCTAGGTCCTCCAGCATAACTCTACATTCATCTTCAGGAGGACATTGAAGATAGAGTTGTACTGGATGCACTAGATCCCTATGGAGATCATATTAATCTTATCTGCAAATGTTAAACCTGAAAACACTTAACATTTGCAAATTCTACTTACATGTATACAGACAAGGATCTAAGACTAGCACGGGGAGGGGAGGAAATAGCCCACAAACATAGATTTATCCAGGTTTTAAAAGCTACCCATCCCCCTATATTGATAGTAATATAAGCAAACTGTAAAACATTCGATGCCATGAAGGGTTAAAATGACACTGTGGCTGGCACATGCTGAGCTTGTCACTTCAGAGTTTGAAAAGGTCACACCAACAACATTTCAAGGCCAGCTTACTTTCTCTGAACTGCCTCTTTGCTGACAATACAAATGTTATAGGAAGATTTTTTCCAGTCTGGGAGTGTCAAATGCCTAGCTTGACTTAAGGTAGCTGGGTTCAAAAATGGAGACAATCTATATGTAGCACGTCCCCCTCCTCCCAGATTTGGCATGCATAACCTTATAGACTGGGGCATCTGCAGATACGGTGTCTTCGGGAGCAGATGCCAGGAACAGCATAAATATAACGAAGGTGTACATAACTAATGAGTACTCTGGTTCTGTCCATACTGCAGTGGGAAGGCTCAGAAGGAACCCAGTGTCAAAGAAAAATTCAAATCCCAAACAAACACTAATACCCAAAGGTTTAAGATCCTCTGGTAATTCACCAAAAGGCTGCATATATGCACCAAAACACCTCAAGTGTGCATTAGTTGAACAATTTAGCCAAGTTCCATTCTACCATCATATTTATTTTTCTCCCCTCTTCCTCTACTATTATTACAGCAACAGGAGCCTCCGGTAGCACAATGGGTTGAGCTCCCATCTGTCAGCTCCAGCTTCTAATGCAGGGACATGAGAGAAGCCTCCCACAGGATGGTAAAAAATCTGGGCATCCCCTGGGCAACGTCCTTGCAGACGGCCAATTCTCTCACACCAGAAACAACTTGCAGTTTTCTCAAAAAAAATTACAACAACAACTTCTCCTTCTTCAAAAGTAAGCGTGACTATACTTAAAACAGAGGGAGGAACCTGTTCACATATCCCTACTGCAACACAAAGAGGAGCAAAGGGTGCAACTGCACAGGGTGACACCATTAGGGGGAATCTAATTTTTTTTGTGCAATGTAGGTGGCTATAACTAACTGCAAAAACATTTTTGTCAGCCCAGCTTACATGGCCTACTTCCATAGATCCTCAAGATGAAAACTCTATGCTAATTTACTTTTTGAATTTTCTCTGATCAGAGGTGCCATTATTATTACATTAAAATACACTTCAATTCATGTGGTTTCATCTGTATCCACCACAAGCCTATGTTGTTGTTGTTGTTGTTGTTACTGCTGGGTTTTTAAAAAAAATAATTGCTGGTATTTTAGCTGCAATATAGTACCACCTCTGTTTCCATGGGAAGTATATTCCAAGAACTCTGCTGCCCCGTGGATATGTAAACCTGGATAATAGCGAACTAAGCTTGGCATCGAAGCACACCAAATCAAATTGGAGGAACTAGAAAGGATCACAAACACTTACAGATGGAATGATTTTTTAGAATGTGGGTATGTGAAACTATGGATATCAAATTCATGGGAAAAAATGACATATTCCAGTGTGGTACCGTCTGGTATGAAAGCAGATCCATGCAGGTGACAGCATGAGTTACTGTGCTGGGTGACACCAACCTGATGCCGCCAATGAAGCATTCTGAAATTTCTTTGGAGTTTTGCCCCTATATACGCTCTAAGGAACAGAAGGATAGATTCCTTCACATTCCTCCTGGACTTCCTTGGCAATTACTATGAGAAACAAGATCTCTCCTGGATGTAAAATGGCTCAAGGCAAGGATGACAATTGAAGTAAAAGTTGCCTTCTCCTCTAGATGCCATTTGGGGCTATAAAATTCATTGAGAAATTGCACCCCAAGTGCTGCAAAAACACTTGTCTTAAGACCTTTTTTAATCTATGAAGCAATAATTAATTAAATGATGCCCATAAAGAAAAAAGGAAAGAAAGGATGGGAGTGAGGAAGAGAGTGAAATATGTACCTGCATTTGGAAGCAAGTAACATAAATGGGTCTGCTTATCAAAAGGCAAACAGTGTTCCACTGAACTATAGCACAGAAGCCTATTTTAACCTAGTTGCGGGGATTTTTTACTTTTGAGAGGGAAACACATTATCTGGCAATCCAGTGTTCCTTAAAAGGGTTTTACTTCTAAAGCTCTGAAGAATTTGCCAACTCAGGGAATGAAGAGTATTTATTCTGCTATTGCATGGCAAAGGGTAATAATTCTGGCCCTAAGCAAATCAAACATCTGTTGTGATGGTTATGACATGCTAAACAAAAACTTAAAAGAGGCATTCACCTTAAGCCTGAATTTAGATCAAGGTATCTGGCCTAGTTCTCAAAGACAATGACATGTGATAGCCAGTCACATGTATTTTCTCCCTATGGCGCTGTATTCTTTTACACACACAATTCTTTCACTCTAGGCTTATTCTTTTGTTCTTCATTCCCCACCACCAAGATTTTATGCTTCCAAACTATTGTGGGGAGGCTGGGAAGGTGGACATAAAAGGTACATACAAAGTTGAACATTCCTTATCTGGAAATCTATAATCCAAAAACCTTCTGCTGCCCACTTCTGCTTTCAAGATGGTGACAGTCAAACTCCTGCTCAATCCAAAAACTAAACATTTCTGGTCCCAAGTATTTTGGATAAGGGATACCCAACATACATCAGTTTCCACATATTTTCCATTTCTGTGGATGAGCAATGCTTACTAAGACACAGAGGAAGCAGCAGAGTCAGATCAGCAGTGCTTCAAGATGCTGCTGCAAGTGAGATTTACCCAGGTTTCAAAAGCAACCCATATGGGAATAATATTGCCTTGAATTGCCTTGGTCCATCCCCAGAATAGGACTGAATATCTTGTGCAAAATCATGGCAATGATCAAAACTGCATTTTTATCTCACTTATACATAGGTATACAAGGTATGGAGTTAGGATTAACTTGACACACCAATTCTTGTACAAAGCATAAGTTCTACAGATATCATGAACTGCCAAAAAGATAAATGGGGTGAACTGCAAGAAGCCAAGATGACCAAACTAGGACACTCATATTTCAGACACAGTATAAGAAGAAATCTCCACTTTGTAGAGTCCACGACATGCGAGTGTGGAGAAGAGTAAATCACAGACCACCTACTACAATGCAGTCTGAGCCCTGTCACATGCACAATGGAGGACCTTCTTATAGCAATACCAGAGGCACTTCAAGTGGTGAGCTACTGGTCAAAGGACATTTAGTATGGTGCCAAGTTTTTGAAACTTTGTGTTTTTTAAAAAATACATTACAACTGCACCCTTGGTTCACTTCTGATATGATAAATAAATAAATAAAAATAATTGACTCATTAGAAAATATAATAATGCTTGATAAAGTGGGAGGCTGTAGGAAAGATGAAAGAGCTCATCATGGGTGGATAGACTGAACCAAGATACCCACAGCCTTATGTTTTTAATATCTGAGCAGGCATATTGATGACATTCCAACTTGAGTGTCATTCATTTTTAGGATGATCATATGTTGTAGTCAACTCAGCACCAATGAAGAACAGAAAGATGATATTACTACTACTATTATTACCACCCACCCTTTTCTCTCCAGAAAGGAGACTTATAGCAGCTATATTCTAGAAGAGTGCAATGTTCTGGTTACAAATCTATGTTCTAATGGTGAATTCTTGCCTGACTCTACTAAACCAATGGTAAGCAACTTACTGCTTCTCAGATGTTTTAAAGTAGTACTGCCAATAGTTAACAGCAACAATGAACTCAATACTCAACTGTCTACCTGTGTTTTAAATCATGGGTGGGAAAGTACAGCTTGTGGGGCATATATTTCCCTGGAACCCCACTTCCGCACATCGTGTAGCCTTCAGGTAGTCCTCTAACTCAAACAATTAAAAAAAATTCCTAGAAATATTATGCCTTAAAATTATCCCAAACAAATTTAAACAATTTGCAAATGCAAATAATCCCTTTGTTATGGTGGAAAATTGCCCCCAAATTGTGATTAGAAATGATGTGACATCACTTCCAATTCACCACAAAGTGCCCATGTAGTCCACAGCAGTGGGGGGATGGGAAGGTGGCGATATTATGCTACTTGGTTCTAAATGACCTTTATAGCTGTATGAAAGTTCCAGCCTAACTTGGTACTAAAGTTCAAGTCTTGGCAAAGCCAGGCAAAATATGACAAAAAAGGTGAAGCCCAATATGCAAGCTAAAACAACCTCAAGCAAAAAGAAAGGCAAGGATTCAGGATGGACAGCACCACAGGAAGTATATGTGAAAGATACACACGCACAAAGTTCAATTAATGCCAGGAATGAATCCTCCAGATGTTATTGAACCACAACTCACACTGTTTCATCACTGGTTATGCTGGCCCAGCAACATCTGGAGGGCCACAAGATGCCCATGTGTGAGACCTCATTTGCACTGCTATATAATGAAATTTCATGGTGTGGTTTGACTGTATTGAACTGCATTATATAAGTCTACACTGCCATATAATGCAGTTTAATGCAGTTAAACGGCATGAAGCTGCATTGTGTGGCAGTTTAGATGGGGTCTGAGATAAACCCGGACCAATCCCTAACACTGATAGGCAGCTTGGATTGGTCTTCATTGGCAGTGAGGGGAGTTTCATCTGACAACTTCAGCAGAAACTACTGCTGATGAAGCATTAGCTATGCCTAACATAGCTTTTGGAAAGTACAGGGCAAAACGCCAGGAAAGGCAAGGTTTCCCACAGCAGGTACAGAAAAAAACAAGTGAAACAAAAACAATGAAGAAAAAACAGCATCAGTACCTTGTTTCGTGGACTCCGCTTTGCAGCTTCCCTTTCAACACTTGTCAGAATGACAGGCAGATTTTTCTTACAGCTGGCCTCCTATGAAGAGAGAAGATAGGCTTTTTTTTAAAAAAACAAAAAAACAACAACCAGGAGCATGAGGTCTCCTTAAAAAAATACTGGCCCCGTTCCCCCCGTCCCCCACCCCCGGGATTGCAGTTTAATTGGAAATAGCTCTTGTATGGAAGAATTACTAAACAGATTTAACATTATTGTTGGTTATATAGAATATGATATTGCTGGAAATTTTAAAGATCTGATAACATTAGTGGAAAGTTTGTTTTGGTGAAAGGAATCCTTTGAATCAGAAGTTAAGCACACACTTTTTAGATATTATCATTTTGTGTAGCTCTGAAAACCACTCCCCAAATTTTAGTGCATCGGTGCCTTGTGTTTTCTGTTTGTGACTCTTTGCAAATTGTCTTCTGTCATTATAAATAAAAATGATTTTAAAACAAAATAAAAAAAATCTCTACCTATGTACTTAAAATAAAAGGCTATGTCATTTCCCAAGCATAACTACCTTCGTTCAATTTGATACACAATGGTGTTTTGTATCAGTGTTATGAGTTCTTCAATGCTCTCTTCTATTGGTATTGTGGGTGACTTCTAGACTGTAAGTCTATTAAATAAAAACTAAACATTCCGGAACTTACAACCACCATTTGGACATGTTTAAAAGGCTGCCAGTTCCGCAAGACATATATACATTTAGCTTGGATTTATGCAATAAATTTTATTATTTTGGTAATTTACTATTTTGATGGTCTCAGGAATTGAAGACAAAGAAAGCTCAGTGGAAAATTTTGCAATTACAAAGTTACTGACATTCCCAGTTTTGGGGTTTATTTTATATCAAGTACGAGGTCATGGGAAAGAGATGGGAGTGTTTGCCAAAGAGTCTGGCAACACTGTGCAATGACTTGATTCAGGCATCACTCGGAACCATTCTTAAAGAAGTATAGCTATGGCTTTGTACAATGCCAGAATGGTCAAGACACAATTCGCTATCACAAGCAAGTCAGAACAGCAAAATACAGTATTCTGCCAGCTTACAAAATATTTCTTGTTTTAGTCTGTTTCTCTGTATACACAAATGGTTGCAGCACAAAACATGATGTACTGATTGCATATCTGGAAATTCAGAGCAACATTGTACTAGTTTTGTAACATGTTGGAATATATATCAATATATATTTGCTGCCTGTCAATACACATACCTAGCAAGAAATATTATGCTGTGTTCCATAAAGTTCTGTGCCAGAAATGCAAATAATTCTGGCATTTTGGCAACACGTTAGCACATGCTGATCCTGATTGATCCCTTCTGCAAACTTAGTGTTATGTTTTAGACCCAGGATCCTGGCTCTTTTTAGCTCTAACAAGCTGGGGCTTGATGTTCATTTACAGGCCCTAGTTTACAGGGTGGAAGGTTGGAAGCCACATTAAGCTCTTCTGGCAAGTTCCTAGGTATTGCTTTGGAGCAGGGGTGCTCACACTTTTTCAGCATGCGAGCTACTCTTAAAGCAACCAAGTCCAAAAGATCTACCTGCCCCCGCCACCGTGCGCTCCTGCCGCCATGCGCTCCTGCCACCCCGCCAGCTCCTGCTGCTGTTTTCCACCCGCGCAGCGCTTCTTCCGTCTGTGGGGCATTGCAGGAAGGAGAAAGCATGAGGCGGGGCATCCAGAGGGAGTGCTCTGCCCTGCCTGTCTCGCCGGCAACGGACGCTGCACAGCTGCTTCTGGATGAGAGAGAGGCAGGGCGCTGCCTCCAGAGGCCCCGCCTCATGCTTCCTTCTTCCTGCAATGCCCCGCAGGTGAAAGAAGCACCGCAAGAGCAGAAGCCAGCAGCAGGAGCGCGCGTGCGCGCAGGGTGTGCGTGTGCATGGCAGGAGCGTCCCATCCAGCTGGTGAGGCCCAAAGATCACCTGGAAGTGGGCCGAAGATCTACTAGTAGCTCGCGACCACTCCTGCTTTGGAGCCACATGTGGACCCCTAAAGCTATTTTTGCAGCCTATGATCCCCCACCCCCAGATTTCCCAAGTCACAATTTGATCTCCAAAAGCAAGGGTGAATTTATTCTTCTGAAAAAACCTCTAGAAAAGTAAATTCATATTTTTTTAAGTCACAGGGCTTCACTTTTCCTACTTGGCACACAAATTATTAGTTTTTCAAATCCAGAAGTAACATATGGTCACTTCTGGCTAGAGGTTTTCTTGCAGATCCAGTGGCTTAAAATATAGCCCATCCATGTTTCAGCTTCTATTTGCAACAGGAGCTGTCAAGCAGTGGGCATCAGCACATTTGTGGATACCAAGAATTTTTAGCCCTTCTCGCCAGCTGTTCCATCTAAACACAACCAGGAATGCATTTCAGACAGACAGAAAAGATATTCATAGCTGCATATAATTGAAAACAGATTTCAAAGCGATGAGTCTGACTTGGCCACGTTCAAAATGATACGCCCATTCCTAGCAGTCAAAAAATATTCCAAAGGTAAAGAGTGACAGGGTTGTCAGCCTTTCACCTCCAATTGCTCACTTCATCCCTGGCCACATTATTGTTGTTGTTGTTATTGATATGTTTATACTACACTTTTTATCTCCGCACAGGAGATTCAAAGCATTTGTCTCTCTCTTTTGTTTTATTTTTCCTTCTTGTCATTTTAAAAATCTGCTCAATTAACTGCAAAATGATCTGTAAGAATGTTCTCTTGAGAGGAAGAAACAACTGATTTCATTTCACCCGCTATGTGTCACTCACACCACCTATGTTTACTACCTTAATACTGCTGGCATGAACTTTGGCCCAGCAGAAGATGAGTGCATCCTAAGGTACATACATTTAGGCAACCTGTTATGCTTCAAATGGTTTGAATGAGAACTCCTGTAAGTTTCAGTCAGAATAGCTAACAGTCGGGATTCAAGTTACCTAGAATCCAAAACATTAGTGGATACCAGTTTGTCCATCTTGCATAGTCTATCACAGTGGTTCTCTGTGAATCCCCAGGTGTTTTGGCCTTTCACTTCCAGAAATCCTAACATCTGGTAAACTGGCTGGGATTTCTGGGAGTTGTAGGCCAAAACACCTGGGGACCTACAGGTTGAGAACCACTGGTTTATCAGTAGAGGGGCCCAGCTCTGTTCAGGTATCCCAATGTGGGTTTTATAGGATTCTTCTGGGAAAGTAATTAACAATATTTAACACGATTCACAAGTATCCACCAATAAAGTGTTCAGGGTTTCTATATTTTCACACTCTTATCGTGTTCCTGGTTATAATTTTATTTTATATGCTGAAATGTTTTATTCAGTGTTGCTGATATTCTCTTGGTTTCACATTCTGCTGTCTTTAGTTGCTATTTTATTCATTTATTATATTTCAACACTGTAATGCAATGTTCAGCGCCCAGTGGGCTCATATCAGTTGAAAAGCAAAATAAATATATCAATCAATAAATGTTTTTAAAAGAACACAAAAGGAAAGTTCTACAATGTCTAAACTGAATTCTTTCAAGAGCCAGGTAATATTTATGAGGAGAAGCAACAAAGTTCAAAGGCCAGGGTGTTGGAGGTGATCTGAAAGAGGGTTGAAATGGCAAAGATCAAAACAGTCCTAATCATCCCATATCAGATTTCTTACTGCTGCTGATGGTATTATATTACAGGATGCAATGACAGCTAGCAATTAATGCAGTAAACAGTACAGCTTGAAGGAGCATGGAATTGGAAATGTATTTAACTGACTGCCTTACACACAGCCTAAGGGCAGAGCGGAATATTCAGTGATGACACGTTATTGTACTTATTTTGTTTCTGACTTTTGCTTGAGACTTCAAAATACAAAATCAAATGGATGGGCATTTTAAAAAGCTCCACTACTTCAAAAGCAGTACATTTAACAAACTGACAGTGACTTCTATTGCCCATTTAGTTGAGTTTCTTCCTTATCCTCTCTTTAAATGGAAGCACTATCAGCTAAGCATGTGTAGGTTCGATCAGAATCCTTGTAAATCGGGGCAGGGAAACGGACATTCCTCAGGGGGATTCATCCCCCCTTAAGGTGTTGGTAGAGGTGGTCAGGGAGGACCACGGGCATCCACAGGGTAGGCAAGCGGAAATTCCTCGGGGGATTTTGTGTAACCCCAATTGCTAGAGGGGGTGGTCGGAGAGGACCGCTGGCATCAACAGGGCAGGCAAGCGGTCAGTTCCCGGGGGCATTTGTCTGTCTTCCTGATGTTAGAGGGGGTGGTCGAGGAGGACCGCAGCCTTTCACAGGGTAAGGAAACGGTCAGTCCTCAAGCGATTCTTCCCTCCTGGTCTTTGAGGATTAGGACGGTGGGGTGTTATGCTGGCCAACGGTGGAATCAAGCAATGTAATAAATTACTTTAATGTTATGAGATAAATTCAATTTTCTCATATTCAGAGAGGTGTGCCCTAGACAAATATGATTTAAATTTTCCCAAAGAATCCTGGAGGCAGCACATTTCTTCTTCTTGTAATATTCCTTATTAAATTACTGAAATTACTTTAAAAATTGTCAAGGACCCAGGGATTCTCTAAACACGTTGAAAGTTAGTATGCTGACAGAGGAGAATATTTTCTACCACTGTGGCAAGTTTTGTCAGTAGTGGTCTAAAAATGAGGGAAAGGGAATCCCCCAAGTTTTGCCTGTCCCGTTTGCAGGTTTTCGTGCATTGCGCGATCGCGCCCACCATTAACGAAGCAATTTGGAAATTTCTGAATTTTTTTCGAACAATTTTGGAAATAATTTAAGATTCGAATCGCCAGCACCCCTTACAGCCGAAACGGGTTTTGATTCATTTTTTTCCTTGATCAAACTAGCCTACTATCATAAATTTACTCCAGAATAAACATAAATTTACTCCAGAATAACTATATAGTAAAGTGGAACGACCTGAAGAAGGAGATGGAAGGCTGGAAGAAAAACAAACTGTCACTGCTGGGAAGGATAGCTAGCGTGAAGATGAAAATTTTACCAAAAATGCTGTTCCTCTTCCAAAATCTCCCTATTATCCGAGGGCAAAAGCTATTAAAGGAATGGAACAGAGACATCCTAAAGTATATATGGCAGGGGAAAAAGGTAGAATAAGTGCAAAGATCTTAACAGAAAATAAGAATAAGGGAGGCCTAGCCACCCCCGACCTTAGACTATACTCGGAGGCCTGTGCCCTAGTGTGGTCGAGAGAATGGGCGACGCTAGAGAAGAAAAAATTACTTATCTTGGAGGGATCAGAATTAAGATCAGGCTGGCATAAATATATGTGGTATGAGGGAGCAAAAAACGAGAAAAGATTCGGAAACCACTTTGTGAGATCAGGCCTATTGCAAATCTGGAATAAATACAAAACAAAGATGTATAATAAAACGCCACTGTGGGTCTCACCTCTGGAGGCCGTACAGCTAAGAACACTAGGATGGCAGGACTGGCCAAAATATAAGGAATTGATAAAGAAGGAGAATGGTGAGATGAAACTGAAGAGCCAACAAGAAATAGCTGAGATAAACAACAAGATATCATGGCTACAGTATAGACAGTTGAAGGAATACTTTACAAAAGACGTGAAGTTAGGATTTCAAGAACAGAGCAACTTCTGGGATATAATAATAAAATCGGAAAAGAAAATAATAACAAAAATATACAAGAAATTACTGGAATGGGACCAAGATAAAAAAGAGGAAAAAAATTATATGAAAAGGTGGAATGAAAACGTGGGCAGGACAATAGACAGAAGTAGGTGGGAAGAAATTTGGAGAAAAAAACTGAAATACACATATTCTATTGGGTTAAAGGAAAACTGGTTCAAAACGGCGTACAGGTGGTACATGACGCCGAAAAAATTGGGTAGAAGCTACAGGAACATGAACACAAACTGCTGGAAATGCAGTAAAGCGGAGGGGTCGTATTTCCACCTATGGTGGACGTGCGAAAAAGCAAAAACATATTGGAAAAACACCCAAGAGACTCTACAAAAAATGTTAAAAATAAAAATACCCCTACAACCAGAGACCTATCTGCTAGGCATGCATGAAAATAAGTTAGAAAATAACACAGACAAATTATTTTTTCTCTTAAGTACAGCGGCAAGGTTATGCTACGCGAGATGCTGGAAAGAACCAACCATCCCCGATGAAGAGACACTGCTGCTGAAAATATTAGAGATAAAAAATATGGATAGACTCACCTTTTTGCTGACTAGATATAAAGGAACACCTATAAGAGAGACTGATTGGACAGTAGTGATAGACTACCTAAAGGACAGAAAATACAAAGTAGAAGACTCTTAAAGACCTATCTCCTAAAAGAGGATATAAAATAGAGAAGAATCCAAAGATAGAAGCTGAAGAGGAGGGAACGAAGGAAAAGGAAGACCCTCCCCACAAGCAGGACGATTGGAAGTCAATTTTATCTCAATTTCCCTAAATCTCCAACTAGACTCCCCCCTCCCTCCCATGCCTTCCCCGATTCCCAAACTGAACCCACACCCCCATCCCTATCTATTTCTCCCTTTACCCAATTCTATCTAACCTTTCTCCCCGCTTTCCCCCCACTGTACACGTCTTTGATTTTATGTATATACTGGAAAATATATTCTGTTGAATAAAGACATTTTTAAAAAAAACTAGCCTACTATCAGCACTGACAGAATAGGGAGGAAGGGCTGGAGAAATGCACAGCTTATGTGTCAGATTGCAGCTGTGTGTCTGCAGTAAATAGTGCAAGAAGCAAATACTATGTTAGGAAACACTGTGATTCTAGCCTAGCTGACCTCTTGCGTCTGTCTATAATAGGCAAGGTAAACAGCAGCTGTTTCTAGAATATCTTGCTGAGCTGACATGCACAGCAAAACAGAGAGAAAGAGGTGGGGGAAAGCCGACAAGCCAGGCTTAGCAGCTTTCTGGAACATATTTAAAAACTAGATCTATCGGTTTTGGCATCAAAACAGAAATCACAAGAAACCTGGGGTGGAAGCAAAGAAAATTGTAGATGCATATTGGAAAAAGCTTTCAAATGGTGTCTAGAAGGTTCAAAATATTTTTATTTTCTTATGCAAGTTTTATCTGCCTTGACTCTTTCATTCCACATGTATGTGTTGATAGTTTTAAGTTTTAAAACATTGAGGAAACACGCTAAACTCCTCTTTTTTGGGATGCAGGAATCTATACTGTCCATGTTATTCCTGTTTCTAATACCAGGAAAGATGTAAAGTCCCAAAACACATCTAAATCATATGCTTGAACTAGGTATCGTACAATAACACTACCCTGACATTTTCACATTAATGAAAAAAATCAACAGGGAGTGATAAGGTGGGGGAAGATTTGTATGGGTAGAAACATTTGATTAAGAGTTATTCTGTTCAACATTTCTGCCCCACCTGATCCCCTCCCACTAAAAATAGCGTTAAAGGTTGAATATCTACCATGTAAAACACTTGGGACTAGAAGTATCTGGGATTTTGGTTTTTTGTTGTTGTTGTTTTGGATTTTGAAATACCTGTATTTTAATACATGTAGATAAGGAGATAGCTTGGAGATAGGACCCAAGTCCAAACATAAAATACATTTAAGTTTTGTATATAATTCATATACAAATTCTGAATGTATCCAACAAAGGTTGTGTACAATAAACAATCAGAGAAAGCATAGGTGTCTCTATGTCAGATTTTGGTATCCATGGGAGATAATGGTGGTCTGAAATAAAACTCCAGTGGAGTTTCTTGAAGTCAAACCAGCTGATAACTTCCTTTGTCTTGGAAGTACAGGTTGAGCATCTCTCCTCCACAATTCCAAAATCCAAAACTGTCCACCTGGATTCTCAGGTCCTATTACATAACAATGGTGTAATAAATTGGTGTCCCATAAATTTTCACATTGTGGATGGCTGAATCCTCAGATGCAGAATCTAAGAATAGAGAAATATGGCTGTACCTCAAACGTATCATTTTTGTAGATCTTCTCATAGTGGGAATAAAATTGCTAATTCCTCCCATTGTACCTTGTCTGCTACATGCAGCTACATCAGGAAAAAAAATCAAAAGAAGAAGAAGTAATGATTTTTCTGACACTCACTTTCACCAATATAATCTTTGACAATTCCTCACATGGGTGCATTTCATTCTCCTTCTTCATGTGTTCCCACTCGAACAAGGCACTGTAGTTTTCCAGCATCTGAGCCATGATTTTGTTGCAGGTCTCTTGCTCCTTCATACCTTCAAAGCCAGGAGATACACTATACAAAAAAAGTCAACAGGTTGAGGGTGTTAGAAAAAAAGCACACAACTCTTAATGAGCTGTAATGAGATGACTGTGTGCTAGCCAAATAGGTCACCAGGGAACAGAAAGCGCCCCGGGACACACACTGTGGATTGCAGCACCGGGCTTCGGTTGACATTACTTCTCAATTTGCATGAGAAGTAAAGTAGTGACCGATAATAGGCTTGAGGACATCCTCAAATACATCTGAAAGCAGCATTATAAGGAATATACAGAGCTTGGAACAGTTACTGGCTAGAGAATACTGGACATTGCAGAAAACAGACTTCTGAAGTTCTGAGATGTGATTCTCTCTTTCACTGTAACTGTCATTCTTTCCTTCAGTTTTATTGAATGTTAAAAATAATAACTGCAATTAAATACTGGGGTTCTAGACTAGCTGATGCGCCATGTGTGCCTGTATACAAGCAAAGAAAGCAACAACAATCCCTTACAGCACATAAACAGCAAAACAAAGGGGAAAGAAGAGCACACACTGTAAATTTGCCACACTTCTTAATCACAGCTCTCTCTCTCTCTCTCTCTCTCTCTCTCACACACACACACACACACACACACAGCCTCCCTCCTCTCTATGGCATATATCCAACCACCAAAATGGAATCAGAAAAGTAGACACATCCCTAGATGTATTTTGGGGTGGGCCTTCAAGTGGTCTCTAGAAGTTTCAAAAACTTTATGTAAAGTTTACTTCTTGTTACATTTCTCATATTATTACTTTTGGCTAAAACTGAAACTAGCTGAACTATTCAACTCCTGTTCTTTCCATATTATGTCTACCTCAAGCATTACATTTTGTATGAATTTTCAGGAACATATCAACTTTTTAAAACAGAAGTATAAAAGGTAAAGTTTCCCCCCTGACATTAAGTCCAGTCGTGTCCGACTCTGGGGGTTGAAGCTCATCTCCATTTTAAGCTGAAGAGGCAGCATTGTCCATAAACACCTCCAAGGTCACGTGGCCGGCATGACTGCATTTACCTTCCCGCTGGAGTGATACTTACTGATCTACTCACATTTACATGTGAGTAGATTTTTGAACTGCTAGGTTGAACTGCTAGGTTGACAGAAGCTGGGGCTGACAGTGGAAGCTCACACCACTCCCCAGATTTGAACCTGCGATCTTTCGGTCAACAAGTTTAGCAGCTCAGTGGTTTAACCCACTGCACCGCTAGGGGCTATCTAGACATAAACTGAGTTACATTTCTAACCTTGAAACCATTGTGTGTTTTCTAAACTCAGTCTGCAATGCCATGCATAATTACCTGGGATAAGGTTTTACTAAATATATCACCATTACTGTCTGAGAAAATATGTATAGGATTGTACTGTTAAGAGCTAATATCTCCCACATTCAGACATGTAGCCGGGGGGGGGGGGCTTGAGGGGCTTCAGCCCCCCTCAAAATTCTCAGGTTGGTCCGTGAGAAGGCCTTACTGGTACATTATTTAAACTGTTATGTGTATTCATATCATGATCTGATCACCATGCTCAATATTTCCCATATGCATGGGGGTATTGGGATAACGATACAAAAGATTTGTTAGGGTAGACCCTCTCTCACTCAGACTCAGCCCCTCCTGAATCAAACTCAGCCCCTCCCGAATCAAAATCCTGGCTACGGCCCTGCCCACATTGTTCAGTTTAAGGGGAAACAGGGGTCTCTCTGCTATCAGAAATTTAAGAAACACTCAGACTGAGAAACAAGTCATTTTCCCAACTTGGTTTAGAAATGCAACTAGCAAAAGCTTGGTGGAATGAAAACAAGTCCAGAAGGAGCAGGAGGATACAAAAATGCCAAGGGGAAAATACATCTGAATCAATAAACACACCTACAGTAATTCCCATACCATGATTTGCTAACGTCATGGGACAAAAAACATTCTTTGTTTCACTGTAGACCAGAGATGGGGAAACTTTTGCTCTATAAGTGTTTCATTCCTAGGCACTCCAGGCAACATGGACAATTATAAGAGATTATAGGAGCTGTAATCCAAAACAGTCAGGACTGTTTCTTCATCCCTGTTTCACATCACGGACTGTACTTTTCTCTAAACTGCCAAGGTTTCATAGCATGCCTCTATAGCAGTTCTGCATACATTCATGATCATGTTGAAGTTTCTTGTTGCACCCTTTACTGGCATTTTTTCACAAATCCCAGATGCTCTGAAAAAAAGCACTGAGTTTGCTATTTTAAACATCCCATGGAGGCTTTTACTGCTTTGTACCTCCAAACACCTGCACAAAAAAATCTTCTATTTTTCATCCTGAGCAAGAACTATGGTTAAGTAAGGAATCATTTTGCAAGACAGAAATGAGTAAAGAAGAAAGAACTGCCCTAGTCCACTTAGGATAAAAGCTCTCCGCCCCTATGAGAGCAATCCCAATCAAAACTAGAGATCAGAAATATTGCTGGCACTGGCCTTGTCAATCTATTTTAAACCCAGTGTCTCACAGTTTTCCAAGAACTGGAAGGAGGAATCTCAGAGTTTAAATCCTCTCCCTCTAGTCGGCAGAAAGAGTGGAAATGCAAGGACGGTCAAGGAGGCTGGGAGGAGTCACGGAAGAAAATGCAATCCATGCACTTTCCACAATTTCATATTATAAAATGTATCTGGGCCACAAACATCTACATTCCACATTTAAATAGACTGGATCTGGCAATGAATGCATGCCTTACATCCAAGGGTATTGGAAAAGGAGTGTCAGCAATAGAGGTCCATCATTTGATAGATGTGACAGCCAGGCAGCCCAAAAAGGAAAAAACAAACAAAAAATCAAAATCAAAACAAAACCCGCTATCCTGAACAGAATGAGTGCTGTCATTTCAATTGTATCTTCCACTGAATTCTGATTGTGGTTCCTGCCATAATACATGCCAGGGCTTGTTTCTTTGCAACAACCTGGGTTTGTCCTATAGCCCTGAAGTTACATACACTCCTAATATTTCACAGATTAAAACTGAGACCCACATGGCTAGGCAACATCAAAATTTGGTCAAGGTGGTAAAGATTATTAATGAAGAAGAGCACGCACGTCTTGAAAGGATGCAGCAGTTTGCTTTTGCTAAGCCTACTGGGAAGGCCAAGATCTTGCACCCCTTCCCTTCCCCACAAAGTGGACTTAGTTATGTGCAAACCTCTTGTAATGTGAATTCAATTTACAATAACTGAAGTATCCTGAGGGCCAAAGGGAAAAGTACAAAGGGGAGACATTTTAGAAGAAGTTGAAAAAGGACTGTCTGTGCCAAATTGAGACAGTTTTATTACGTTTAAGGAGAGATGGGAATATCCAAGGTGGTGGCGTGGACTTGGGAAAGAAATAGTTTTTCCACCCTATTTTAAAGTCTTCCCTCCCAGAAAAACTAAAATATTGACAAAAATATTGTAATACTTTATTTTAGAATGATGGACTAAATATTTAAAGCAATATACAGGTAGTTTATGAGCAAGATGGTTCCTTTAGGTTTGTTCTTAAGATGAATTTGTTTGTTAATCAGAACAGGTACATTTTAAAGTATAACTCTCCGGCCAAAAAGATATATATTTTAGCTTTGAATACCATATGGAAGGGTTAACATCCTTGTGGCGTTTGTTTCTCTGCCCCATTCAGAAGATTTCGCCTCACTTCCTGTCCCTGTGATAATTGGATTTTGAAAATTTTGGCTTGTTGTGGAAATAAGGATTGGTGTTCATGCTTCAGTGGATACACCTTTTCCCCACAGTCATTCTTTCAGGAGTGAATTTCCCTCTCTAGGGGTAGATTTCTCTCACTTCCTGATGTCTCACCTCTGTTCTTAACTATGAGTTGTTTGTAAGTTGAGTGTTTGTAACTTGGGGATTGCCTGTATTCATCTGTTTTGTTGTAATGTGCCTTCCAGTAGTTTCTAACTTATGTTGACCCTATCTACACTGGCCCTTCTCGTACATTGGCCAAAATGCAACACGAGCCTGCATTTAAAATGTTGGTTCATGTTGCATTTTTCAGCCACACTTGCCGGGCCCTACCTCGCTAGTAGGGGGGTGGCCATATACCCATCCATTTTGATACACTCTTGGCATGGGCGGGCATGGCCAATGTCTCCCTCTCCTCCCTGCCCACCCCACCTCATACCTCCAAAGTAAAGGCAAAACCGCCTTCCATTTTCTGGAGGCTTGTTTCACCAAGATGTAATTGGAGCTTTGGAAAGAATATGCACTTCCCATCAGTGATGCAGAGCCAAGAGGGACAGAGCCTTCAGAGAAAGTAAAGGTCTTTGCTTTTAACCTTTGGTAGTGTTTTTAAAACTCAGTTAACCGATTTATCCCAGGTTAAATTGTTTGGACAGTCCAGGCTAATGTGCCCCTCTACACTACATTATCTGGAAGTATGAGAGCCCACGCAGTATTCTAGGGCTGAGTGTGTGATTTGCCCTGGGTCACCCAATAGGTGTTCATAACTGAGTGGGGATTCAAACCCTCATTTCCAAAGTAACAATCCAACACTCAGACCACTACATCATGGTGGCCCTGTTCATATATTTCATCACTTCATGTGACGAGGATCAGAAACTAGCCATGTTGCACCTGCTGGCAACTGTAACATAAGGACAGGAGGGGATGGTAAGGGTGTCCATCTAGTGGTGTCTGGCACCACCAGATGGTCTGCACTCCCTCTCCGCAGCAGCCAGGGGTGGGTGGAGGCTGGTGATCAAAACCATTCCGGGGCCAATCGGCCAGTTGCCACTCCTATTGACCCTGGGATAAGGTATCTATATAGAACTGCCCCATGACAGTCAACACTAGAAGAATGCAACACATATCAAACTGAGTATTGTGCAGAGAGTATACGTGATGTTTTATGGTTAAATGTTCACCAAAATCGGAGCTAAAAAAAGTAATATGCATGAAAGCATCATGCAGGATGAAAGGATTTGGCAAAAGTCTAGAAAGGTTACTTCTGGGAGCTACAGCTGCCAGAATATCCTTCAAACATAGCCAGCACAGCCCAAACAAAAAAGCAATCCCTGGCTGTTTCATTTCAGGCTGACTTTTTGTAATAAATCTTTGGACAAAATAGGATTAGAGGGAGGAGGGAATGGAAGGGAAGAGACAAAATGCATGCAAGAAAGTATATAAACACACACTTTCTTTTCTAGCAGCTGCCCAAGCACGTGGCAGGATGACTAAGTGGGAAACCGCAGGTGGAAGGATGACGAACTTAGTCCTCTGATATTCATATTCCAATATCCTGTCTTTATAAAGTATTTAATCTCACATGCTTACCAGGAAGTTGCAGAACTTGGTTCTTCGTAACTATCAAACAGCCTGTCTCTGAAATCTCTTCTGCTCCATGAGAAAGCTGAGTCAGAAGCAAGTGACTACCTTTCATTTGAGATTGTACTATATTTACTAACTTAACATTTTTCTATTACTTCTTATAAATATATTTTTATTATTTATTTATTTACTGCATTTTTATGCCGCCCCTCTCAGCCCAAAGGCGAATCGAGGAGGCTTACAATAACAACAGAGAACAATGTTAAAGCTAGAAAACACAATAAAATTACAGCACAACAGTGATAAAACAATGGAACATGATATTATTTCATTAAAATCACCATTAATAATTAAGTATACAGTAGGGGGGGAAGGATTATGGCAACCAGACTGATTGATAACTGGCAAACAATGGGAGAAAACGTGGAGGCAGTGACAAACTTTGTATTTCTAGGTGTGAAGATTACTGCAGACGCAGACTGCAGTCAGGACATCCATGGACATTTACATTTTAGGAGGAGAGCAATGATCAATCTCAATAAAATAGTGAAGAGTAGAGACATCACACTGGCAACAAAAATCTGCATAGTTAAAGCAATGGTATTCCCTGTAGTAACCTATGGATATGAGAGCTGGACAATAAGGAAGGCTGAGCGAAGGAAGATAGGCGCTTTGAACTGTGGTGCTGGAGGAAAGTTCTGAGAGTGCCTTGGACCATGAGAAGATCCAACAGTCCATACTCCAGGAAATAATGCCCGACTGCTCACTGGAGAGAAGGATATTTGAGGCAAAGGTGAAATACTTTGGCCACATAATGAGAAGACAGAAAAGCTTGGAGAAGATAATGATGCTGGGGAAAATGGCAGGAAAAAGGAAGAGGGGTCGACCAAGAGCAAGATGAATGGATAGTATCCTTGAAGTGACTGGTTTGAATTTGAAGGAGCCGACAGGGCTCTGGCGTGGGCTTGTCCAGGAGGTCACTAAGAGTCGAAAGCGACTGAATGAATAAACAACAAAATATAGTAGACTCTCCACTTTTGGAGGGGTCAGGGGTGCAGGACCTTCATGAAAGTTAAAAAGCTATAAATAAAAACACAATTTTGAAAAACTTAGACTATACCTTTCTGTGCTTCTCTAGCTGCCCCAGGGAGCGCTATGTTCAACCTCTGCTGGAAATTTACCATGGAATCATGCAAGAGGACCTATAGATTTCTGGAGAACTGTTCTCTCTAATAATATCTAATCAGTGGTTCCCAAAGTGGGCGGTACCACCCCCTGGTGGGCAGTGGGGCGATCTACGGGGCGCTGGAAGGCTCAGGAGAATTTGGGGGGTGCTGAACCTTTGTAAGGGGTGGTGGCGTGAGCCAGGTGACAGGCTACCATCCATCTGTGTGTGTGTGTGTCTCTCTTCTTCCCTCCTCCTGCTCCTTCCTCCTCCTCTCGCCAAACAAGGCATAATAATAATACCTTTGGGGTTCCTTTCCAACTGGTTGAGTCTTATAACAATAATAATAATGTCCTTCAACATGTTTAGTGGAACATGGATTCAGTGCGGTAACCAATTTATTAACAAAAAAAGAAACCGATTGCAAAATAGTCAATCACGATGATTTGAGATTACTGCTGATGGAAATAGAACCAAGGATTACTAGATTGGTAGCAGCATACCAGGTTCATCCATCTCATTAAGATGATTTCGAATGTTTTAACTTTTTTGTATTACCTTTCTATTCTGTTCAATAAATAGTTTCATAATTTCAGACCTCAATGTTTATAATTTACAACTTTCTTTATTATATTTTATGAAAAAGCTAGAAATATTAATACATACATCTTTCTGTTTAATTCTATTTAAAAAATTTAAAAATGATGAGTAAATTTTTTTCTGGAAAGGGGGCGGTAGGCCAAAAAAGTTTGGGGACCACTGATCTATATCTTCCAAGACAGTTCTCCAGACAACTTCTGGCAAAAACCGATCATAAGAGTCATCTCAGAGAACCGGAGATTCCGAAATAAAACATATTAATCAAATCCAGATATATTCAAAGTTAAACCTGGAAATGTTGAGGACTCGATGTACAATGAAGTCAGGATATCGTAAGATTTAAACATTTCTTTGTTTGCTAAGAAAAAGAAACCCCACCATACTATTTACATTCCTACGGTTACACAGATTAAATGTTAGCAGCCTTTTTTTTTTAAGTTCCACATACTTTGGCTTCTACTGAGGCGAGAAAGAGACAGAAGGACAAGGACAAAGTGGATTAAGGTAAAGCTTTTACTGGGCTGTTTTTATCTCATTGATACTGTGCATGCATACTTTCCGTTCCAGCAGAGCCTTCTCTTTTAGTAGAATTGTTTTACAAAAGTTCAGCATTTTAGTACACAAAAAAGCTGACCTTGCAAGCAAGATTAACCCTGCAAATTTGGACTGAGATCCCTTTCAGTCTAGTCTAAAAGTATGTCATTGAAAATTATAAATTTCTCATCCCCAATCTGGGCATTTGAATTATGGCATTTTCTTCCCATACATGCTGTAGAAATGGTTCTTCTTAATTTCTTCAGCTACAGCCCCACTATAGAAATAACGCAGAGGCCCTATCTGCACTGCCACATAATGCAGTTTCAGAATAAAGATTAACTGTATCGAACTGGATTCTATGGCAGTGAAGATTCATATAATCCACTTCAATGCAGGAGGCATAATAAGGAATGTCCCCAGTTTAAAGGTTGGATAGATTTTCATTTTATATGTGCTGAACAAGACTCCAAAGAATCCCTTATTGTTAAGTAATGGCCTTTCATAAATATATGCAGAGGGGCCACAGTGGCACGGCGGGTTAAACCACTAAGCTGCAGAACTTGCTGACCAGTAGGACGGTGCTTCGAATCTGCAGGACGGGGTGAACTCCCGTTGTTATCCCCATCTTGTGCCAACCTAGCAGTCTGAAAACATGAAAATGTGACTCAATAGGTAGCACTTCAGGTAATGGTACTTCATGCAGTCACTTGAGTGGGAAGGTAATGGTGCTTCATGCAGTCATGCTGGCCACATGACCTAGGAAGTGTCTTTGGACAACACCGGCTCTTCGGCTTAGAAACGGAGATGAGCGCCACCCTCATTGGAGTTGGACTTGTCAAGGGGAAACCTTACATTTTATATAGGAGTGGGAGCAGTATGCTACTTTTACAGAGAAACAGATGGCCAGGTTAACTAAGATCAATATTTCCATGTTTATCTACATATAGGGTTGCCATATGAATAAGGGACAGGCACCTAAAAATAGGGAAATTTTCACAAAAAGAAGGGACACTACATAAATACTTGAAAAAAATGGTGATTTTCAAGTTTTTATGAAGTGTTCCTTATTTTTGTGAAAATTTCCCTATTTTTAGGTGCCTGTCCCTTATTCATATGGCAACCCTATCTACATATAACACACTTATTAACACCTGCTTCCTGGTTGTCAACCTGACAGGTTATGGATTTCTATTGACCCTTATTGCTGTTTTGAAAACCTATCAATGCCCATCTGGTATTATTGCTAGAAGTGGAGATCTATGCAGCAACACCCGTACCGATGCGGGCGAGTATTCCCCCAAAGTACTTATATGCAACAAATTAGAAAAACTCTTAACTTTACACCTGTTTAAAAGCTTCAAATTCCCTTGTAAAAGCAATGTTTGAAAACTACCCGTATCTTGTTAACACCAAATAAAGTGAATTGATTGCTGCACATTGAACAACTTCTAGAATATAACTTAATTTTACCAGAAAAGCAATGTTATTTGTATCTAAGTGAACACTTCCAAATTTCATGCAAAAATTGTCTGCTCTCATTGAGCTATGGAGGTTCCTAGAGAAATCAGGAATCACCAATTGACCATGGCACAACATTTTCCAATCAAGCCCTCAAAGCAGAAATATCACTCGGAAGTTGAGGTGACCCCTTCTTGCACCAGGTTGTCCTGCCCAGTTGCCCTCTGCTTCACGTTAGGACCAACACACGTTGTCGGTGCCAGGAAATATCCAAACACAAGCGTGTTTACATGCAGTCCAAATAAAGTTTCTCAGAAATCCTTTCATTCTGCCCACTTGTCGATGCTTTTGAGATTCCACAGTACTCAAAACAAGCAAGTTGGAAGAATCAGGGCAAAGTCACCAAAACGGACTCAGAGAGCTCAGTAGCAAAACAACCTCAATGAAAATCACTGTTGTCCTACAGAACAAATAGTAAGTCAACATTATGAAAGGAATTTCAGCATGAGAAAAAGAACAAGTGAAATAATAAGGGCTGAACCCACACCTACAAAATAATTTGTCCTTATCTCAGTTCTGGCCCTGATTCAAAAAACAATGTCCCTCCAGTTTTGCAGTGAAAACACTTCTTTTAAACACTTGAGGGCTTTCATATGCAATATTTTTTAATATGCAATTTCTAAGGAAAACAGCTTTTTTCTCACATGTATGCCTTATGCCCTGAATCAGGAATAGGATTCAGTTGAGATCTTGTTCTCTCCCACCACCAACCCTTGTCATGAACACATACAAAGAGAGTGACTGCAAAGGACCCTCTTACTTCACATTTCTGTTGTCATAACCAAACAATTATAGAGTAATAGAATCATAGAGTTGGAAGAGACCCCGTGGGCCATCCAGTCCAACCCCTTGTCAAGAAGCAGGAAAATCACATTCAAAGATCCCCGACAGATGGCCATCCAGCCTCGGTAAAGGCCTTCAAAGAAGGAGCCTCCACCACACTCTGCGACAGAGAGTTCCACTGCTGAACAGCTCTCAAAGTCAGGAAGTTCTTCCTAATGTTCAGATGGAATCTCCTTTCTTGTAGTTTGAAGCCATTATTCTGGGTTCTAGTCTCCAAGGCGACAGAAAACAAGCCTCCTCCCTCCTCCCTATGACTTCCCCTCACATATTTACACATGGTCATCATGTCTCCTCTCAGCCGTCTCTTCTGCAGGCTAAACATGCTCAGCTCTTTAAGCCGCTCCTCATAAGGCTTGTTCTCCAGACCCTCGATCATTATAGTCACCCTCCTCTGGACACATTCCAGCTTGTCGACATCTCCCCTAAATTACAATGCCCAGAACTGGTCACACTGTAATTCCAGGTGTGGTCTGATCAAGGTAGAATAGAGGGATAGCATGACTTCCCTGGATCTAAGCACTATATTCCCAATTATGATTATATAACGATAAAATTAAGGACTTA